>JAHREE010000487.1:1728914-1756876 GCA_033628505.1 Tringa tobata
GAGCGAGGTGGGGGGAGTGGAAAAAATGACACTCAGAAGAGCAGAAAAACAGGAATTAGATATAGCATTGTTTAAATACCTCAGTCCTTGCCTTGGTCCAAAAGTGAATAAGCTATCCTCATAGGAGGAGGGATGGGGTGGGTGGTGGAAATTGGCTTGTATTCAGATATGTGAAAACATGAAATTTCTAATAAGCAAGACGTATCTCGCTGGACTCTGGAAAGACTTTCCACAAATGAGCTGTGTAATTAAAATCTTCACTGCCTTCTTGGCCCAAGAGAAGTTAATGGCAAAACAGCTGCTAGCAACCAATAACTGTATTTAACTGTTCCTTATAGGGAAAGACTTAGGTGTCTTTTGGGCACTGAAAATTAAGATATAAATACAGGTTAGCCATTATCAACATGCATACTTGTAACAAACTGCCTTCAGGGATTGAAAGCTGCAGTAACATATTTCAAGTGTCATTGATAAATGTAAAAAGAGCAGCCTACTATATGAAATATACTATAAGGGATGTTTCTGCATTTGTATGGGAAATGAGGCCTTCATTTAATGACCAAGTTCTTGGTCCACATTTCAGTTTTGTTGCTTCAAACAGCAGAACATAGACGTTTTCAATTATTTTCACTTCAGACAATTCATGTTGACATTTTTAGGTTTTTTTTCACTGCAATTTTGTTTTGGAAATGAAGCATTTTTATTTTCCTTTTTCTTCTAGAAATGTTACCTTTTTCCTAACCTAAAGATGCACTGTAAATAAAATCTTATTTTTTACTAAGTCAACTTTTACAAGCATTCTGATAAAGTTAGGAAGCATCAGTTATAGACCTCATGCTTCCTTTTTCCTTTTGGAAATTTATTCCTGGAGTGAGTTTTGAAAAACTGAGTTGAGAAAGAAAGGAAAGTGGAGAAAGGGGATCATTATATGCCTTTTATTTTTGTAATACATTTAGGGATTAAAAGTGGAAATGTATGATGAAAAGGGGAAAAGCACTTCTGTAAGCTGTAGATTTAGTGTAGTTGTTTTCCTATGGATTTGAATTTGTGGTTGTTTAGAGCTCTGATGGAAAATCTCCAAATGCTGGAAAGTTTTATACTCTCTGTTTCTTTTGTGAACTCTTTGATGTGTGGTGGGTGAACTGACGTTGCTGCCTCTCCTTCCTGGAGTTGCTGACAGGGTCTCACTTTTTCTGCACAGCCACTGAAAGAATGTTCTGAGGACAGTCAAGAAATCTGTGGGCCTTCATTATTTCTTAGGACTCAGTATCTTTGTCAAATTTGGCTGAACTCAGGGAATTTCCACTTGAAATGGCATTAAATGTTTTAATTTTGCATCAGATTTCTTGTAAAATTTAGCCAAAAATGTAGCTGAATGCCCTGATACAGTGAGTTCTATCCCTTTTTTTTTTTTTTTTTTGGATAGGAACAATTTCTTCTGTTGTAAAGCTCAGCCCATTCTTCTTTCAAAAACCAGAGAGACAAAGACATCTTCCTCCATCCTCTGGCCTCTTGTTTAGCCTCATCTGAGGTGACCTGGCATGGCTGGGCTAGCAAGGACTCCCAGTTCAGTGCTCTTGTTGGCACTGATGAGAAATTCTCCCCATTGTTTGCCACAGACATGAGAATGGCTCCCCAGACCTAGTTCTGGTCCTTAAATGTAGATGGGAATACTGACTATCATTTGCTCTTGCCTGTCACTGAGGAAAACTTAATTCGTTGTTAATTCAGTTTTCATCTTTTTCGGCATGGCTCTTCTCTGTGGTGTAGACAAAACAAATATTCGCTCTGAGATGAATCCCTGCTCCTCTCCCTCTACAATAAATGCTCTCTTTGCTCCTTCCCAATTGAAAGTTATTTTGCCAAGGCTGCAGAAAGTAGCAGGCTTCACATGACAATCACTCCACAGAGAAAGCCAAACCAAAGGGCTTCTTGACTTATTGGTGCTATCACCACTTAATAAAGCAGGAAATTGTTGCAGAGACAGGAATCATCAGGAAATGCATTTAAGACATAGGAGGCAGCCAAGTTTAAAGGTCTTCTCTCTTGTCAAAGATCCAAGAAGGCCTGACATCTGCAGCAAAGGACTTCCTATGGACACAGATGTCAAGCAGTGGATCTTTTATAGTGTCTTCGTAGCTGGAGGCAATACATCTGTCTGCTGTCTTTTGTTAGTTTTCATGTTAGCTCCAACTCCGAAGTAAAGCAGTCTGGCTTGCCTGACACACTTGGTAAAAAACCTTCCCCTGCTAAGATTCCTGCCAAGAGGAGTAGACAGGAGACCAATCTGCACCAGAGGGAGGTTACAGGTGGGCTGGTGAGGAGGAGAAGAGTGATGCCTCTAATGGGTTGGCATAGGCTGCTTTGTGGTGGTGTCCTGAGACAACAGAGATGTTAGTTGGTGGGCAGCCATATGCTCTCTGCTCTGATAGACTGGGGTTAACCTCCTTCCTGGTACTGCAGCTGACCTCATTTTGACAGAGGGTGCCAATTTTTGTTTCCCAAGTATATCAAGAAATAACATCACAAGCTAGGAAAGAAAAGAAGCCAGTTTGGAGTTTCACTAAAATACCTTTTCCCTCAATATCAAAGCTGGACAAAACCATCTAAATACAATGAGGATTTTATAGCAATGCATTTATATACGTATGGATAACTAAAGAAATACATATGTATGTACATGTATAGGAAAATTACTTCAGGATCAGTCCATTCCACTTTGATCATATCCACACAATATGAAAAATGAACATCTAAGTGCGTTCTGACATGCCAAATAAATATGTCATGATATTGCCTGTAAGCTCTTGGTAGCAGTAGATGATAACCCACTCTCCATTAAAAATGTGGTTTCACGTAAATCAGAGTATTTTACAGAAGTTCAGTTTTTGACTTTTTACAGGGAAAATTCAAAATGTTGGAGCATTTCATATTGAGTGGTTGTTTAAAGTATTGTAAATGATTGCTATATATTATCTTTGTATGATAATAGGCATATTAAATATGTACTATTCCAACACTGACTGTCATATAAAACTAAAGTAAAATGATTCAGAGCAAATACTTTAAAATGATTCTTTACTGATATATTTTTTAGGAATTGGCAATTGCAGAAAATGGTATTTTTAGGAATAGCTTTTATTCTAACTGGGAACTAGAATTATTGAAATGCAGAATAGCTTGCAAACAAAAATTTCAGTTCCCAGCTGGCTCTGTCCACTGGTTTATTGACTTATTTTGGACACTGCTGAAGCAATCCATGGCAAAGGCAGTAGATAACTCTAGGAATTTGTACAGGCTATAGAGTCAGTTGAGGGCTGCTGGTTCAAATCCAGAGGGCCTGCATGGGAACAAGGAAAAGTTGGTAGCATGACTTCAGCCGTGTGGTATGAGTTTACCTCCCTGGGTGTAGGTGACAGCAACAGAAATAGCATTAATTAGTCTACTTCAGCATCTCAGCCAAGCTCTGACATGGCAAAGCAGGGAAGCCTGCTTTGCTGCAGGCTGAGCTGGTCTTGCTCCATGGATAGAAATATAGCTTCCATATTCCAGGTCCAATCCAGTTTTTATTAGCGCTGTCGCTGTGACACCAAAGGAAAAGCTGAGAGTGCTGCTTAATAACTAGAGAGAATAACAAGAAAGCATTAGACTTGGTAATTGGTTAGAGATAGTACCCTGGGAAGGCAGGGACAAAAGGCATTGAACTGTAACCAGCCACACAATCCAAGGTAACAAGCAGTCAGCACTGGATTAGCAACCAAGGCAACATTAATAATTTAACTATAGCATTCACAGTAATTTAACCACGCTACCCAGAACACAGGCTAATGTTGATATGGCAAATAAAACCAGAATAAAGTGATATTCCAAAAGTTTGCAAGTACCAGCACATACAAGAATCTCCACGGAAGAGGCTTACATTCAAAGTTTTTGTTCTTGCTTTCTTGTTTCCCAAAGAACATAAAATACAAGCGCTTAGTTTTTGGTAGCTGTTATTTGCTAGCCATGAAGGGAAGATGGGCTGTTTCAGAAGTTCCTATTGACAGCTAACTTACGAAGTGTGACATGCTGACAAATTTTGCTGTCTTTAAAAACTGAATAACAAATACGTTTGATATTTACAAGTCAGAAGCGAAAGAATGGATCTGATCTACAAAGCACCCTCCCAAGTTATGCAAATCCCTCTCTGCATGCACTGCTTGCAAACTCTGCCTTCATCTAAGTTAACATTAGGTTATAACTCAACCTAACTCATGGAAGTTATGAAAAAAAGTAAAGCAAGAAACGTAGGAATGCCATAGCTCAGAACAGGCTCTCAAAATTTATTTTATTGCTTGCCTACACATAGAATAGTACCACTCTACTGCTGTGATTAAAATGGTAGAACCTATCTCTAAGGATTACACCCACTGCTTCATTGCTGAAGATGCTAGCCCGAATAAAATCCATGATCGGCCTGTGTTGCATTCTCTCATTCTGGGAAGTCAAATTCTTTTCTAGAAATGACAATGTAAAATGGCTGCTGCTTTTACAACAGGGCATTCATAGGGTATTTATAGGCAGAGTTTTTACTTTAGTGACGACCAGAAAAAAAAGGATTTTTACAATCCTTTACTTACATGAGCATTGAAAAGTCCATACAGCTAGAAAATAAATTAGATTTGATTGTGGCTCAGATGTCCTGATTGAACCACTACTGCAAACTCCTATTGCAGCAACAAATTCTGCTAATTGCATTGTGCAAACTAGCTACACAGCCTGAGCTGAGGGAAAATTGAAACTCCCAAGGAAAACACATATTTATGAATACATACTATGCACTGCTCTCAACTTCAAGATGCAGTGGCCCACCAAATAAATTCTGGCACAGTTTTGGAGCCCTGTCTAAGCTGGAAACTATGCAAATCCCAAGTGTTTACCAGCTGCTGGGGCTATTTCTTTTTGTTAATTCTCAACTAGTTCTAAGCACACACTGAAGAAAATGGTTTCTGCTCCCATTGACAGCATCTCTTTGAAAGAACTGTATTTATGAAGCTCAGTGGAGGCATTAGAGTAGTGGTGGGGGTGCAACAGTGATATTTAGTTTTTTCTAATTTTACATGCAAAAACTATGTAAAGCCAGATTTCCTTCAATGGGAAGTACATGAGAAAGGGTCCAGAGATTGTGGATGCTGATGTTGTCCCTACATCCCCAAGTACATTGTGACTGCTGTTGCTAAACTTATATCGGTCATAACAGGCAGAAGGGTGGCCCAAATAATCCTGGATCTAAAGGATGAAAGAAAAGTCAGCAGTATAGAGGGGCTTTTGTTCCACAAAATTGTAGTATGAACTACATCACTCATGCTTTTGGCCTGAAACTTCATCTACCTAGCAATGCAGTGCTGTCATTAGTAATAGCACTCTGGAGCATCTTTTCTGAGTTAACAAAAACATTAGGCATCCATTGCACACATTGACATGAGAAATGATTATTTGTACAGCTTCCCTTCTGCATTATTTTATATTATGCTCCAGTTCATATATGTGAAATCTATGAGCATTTCCTACCTGGCCCCCCTACCTTTGTGTAGGGGCTCTTTAGGTCAGGCCCAAGGAAAAGCTGAATAATAATATTCTCAGCAAGAATAAATGTCTGGCTGATCCCAGTGGCTCAAAGTATGAAATATGGTCATTAAGCAGGCTTTGGGCTTTATGCAACATATACACAAGGAGCATCCTTGCAAGGCAGTGTGTGTGCTCCCTTTCACGTCTAGCAGGATGGTCTGGGCCCCTAGCAGAAAGGTGGGCGTTCCTGCCTCCCTCTCACTGCTGAGCTGAATTTGGTACTGGGAGCTATGCAGGTACCCTGGGAGGAGTCCCCAGGGGACATCCAGAGACCCTGCCCACTCACGACAGGCCACAGTTTCCACAAGAGAACTAAATTGACAAATAATGAGTTCATTTTAGTTTCTTTTACTAAAAGGAAAAGAAAACTACAGAAAAACGAAAAAAAAAAAAAAGTGGTTATGAGTGCTTTATATTCTGTCTCCTTAATTTCCTACGTGTCTATTTTGGGCCTGCAGCAGTGATGCACTAATAAACACTGCCATGTCAGACTGTACTCTTCAAGTCTTTTTTTCCCCACTTTCTCCTCATTACCTACAACCTTCCTATGGATATGTTTGGATGATTTTTCCTTCCCATTCCTGTTTGTCATATTGTCTCCTTTCACTATCTTTGAGGAGCAGAAACTGGTTTTGGCTTGCTACTGATAAAAAGATACAAAGGGATGCCTTCTACATCTGCCTCTGAGGACCTCATGTCAGCAGAGGAATTGGTGCTAAATCACCATAACAGAATATCTTGAGGCATGAGCCCCATCCAGCCTCAGTAGATATTGATAGATAAAGATGTACAATAGAAGAAGTTACTGAGGAAAACTCATCAGAACTGATGTTGGCAGGTGACTAGGAAGCCCTAACCCCTTTGAATCAGGACACAGTCATGTGCTAAAAGGCTCAGTCTTTGGATTATGGAGAAAACTAAGATTTTTGCCAAGATCCCTTGATTCTTTCAGACAAATTGGATTAGCCAGA
Organism: Tringa tobata; assembly: GCA_033628505.1. NCBI lineage: Eukaryota > Metazoa > Chordata > Aves > Charadriiformes > Scolopacidae > Tringa > Tringa tobata. Next base: position 1,735,493 of record JAHREE010000487.1, read on the forward strand.
AAGACTTGTTATTACAGGTCAGTTTCAGTTTTGAAGATTGTCTTCTGAAACCAAGAGCTTTCTTTGCTGTCCTTTTGACACGTGCAATTTTGTGATGCGTGTCCTTTCCCAACTGGTTGAGTAGTGTTGCTCTGGAGTGTCAAACCTCCTCTGGATTTCAAACATACTACAGCACATTTACCTCTGGGATGAATCAAGCGACAGAAGCAATGATTCTTTCAATGTTTGCATTGTAATTAATTTAAAATATATTTGCTGATTTTGCAAGACCTTAATGAGATTTATAAAGTTTGCAAAACAATTTTGGATCCTTAAAAGAAATGTAGCACAAAAAGAAAATGTTGTTTTTACAAAACATGCCAGGATACCATGGACAGAAGAACCATATTCAGACCACTTACAGTGGTGCATAAAGTGGATTTAGCACTTAACAGTGTGCTGAGCAAGATAAATTGTCTTTTAGCCAGTATGAGCTGCACCAGAGGCTGTTTTCCTACATGTTTAATGGGCAGGGGTCCAGCATTACTGTCATATCTACTTCTATCCTTTGCATGTCACTGCAGCATGTAGTGATATCTTCATATCTTACAAAGCCTATTTAGTAGTGAAGCTACTTTCTCTGGCAACATTATAGCTTGAAGACTTAGGCTAGGGAAAAGAAGGGGAAAAAAAAGACAAAACAAAAACAAAAAGGAGAGTTTTCTCCAAATAAAGCAAAAGCAGTCTTTAGCAATTTAAAACATCTGTTTTAGAAGGGGTACTCCTACGGGTCTCTTTTTTTTTTTCTTATCTTTTAATTACTTTTCTCTTAACAGCTCCACATGACAAGCCATCATTCTTCCCAGCCCAGGGGGAACGATTGAAGCTCCTGTTTGACTATCCCAGTGCTTTTCTGACAGCTGTATTGTTAACTTTTACTTTTTTCTCTTTTTTTGCTTTTCCTCTGAAGCTCTTGGGACTGGCTAATAGAAGATCTCTGCTCTGAAGCCCACCTACAACATGGCAGGGACGTGGTTTCTCTCTGGGAAATGAATTACTGCTTGCAACAGGTGAGGATGAGTTGGTGCAGGCAACAGCAAGCTGTGTGTAGTAGTAATTCCACTAACTTTGGGGGCTGTCTATCGGAGGATATCACTCAGTGATACTTACAAAAAGAGGAAGGACGTAGAGCTGATCTCCGGAAAGCAACTACAGAAGAAGAATTCTGAGCTTGTGCCAGACCCCAGCGCAATCAAAGTGTGCACCCAGGTGTCCCCTCATTGTCCTTTTCTGTTAGCTCTTGGAGCACAACGGGACAGCAGTCCTACTGAGAGCCTCTAGGGGCTACTGCAGTTCAATAAATAGCAATAAATAAAATGCAAAACCGGTTTTGAGTCTGATACAGGCTGTATTAATTTCTGGTGTACTATCTTGGATTTCAGAGGAGTTATATACAATAGAATTTGGCCCACTGAGCCTTTGCTGTCTGCTCCCACGTTGCCACTAAGGAGAAAGCATGGCAGTGAGTACAGACTATTCTCTTAGGACACACTGTGTTGTCTTGTTTTCCCGGGGGAGGAATCAGTCTTTTGGTACTCTTTCTTGCTTTGTTCCCTGCTTTCTGATAATATTGTAAAAGTAATATCTCATGTTGCTTTCTGCAGAGAACACACCAACTTTGTGTACATAACAGTTATTTCACTCTTCACTAATGCCTTCATGAAATTTGCTTTTACTTGATTTAATAAGAACCAATGTTTTCCTAATTTGCTCTTTAAAGATACTACACACCCTTGATAGTTCTCTCCCACCACATGGGGTTCAGTTCACTGTGAAGTGTTGTACTCAACGTACGAGGCACAGTGAGAGAGCATGCATGTGAGAGAAGGGGAGAGCTTGAGCACAGCGTATTTAAGAAATTCAGACTTTAGGAGGAAATCTCCACAGGATATCAAAACAAATTTCAATCCAAGAAGTTTCACTGTGTCAATAGATGTAGCACAGGGGCTGCCTGTTGTTTCACAAACAATGAATCTTCTCCAGCCTATAAATAATGTAAAGACAAGTCTCAGGATTTTTAAAAAATTCTGCTAGCTTGAGGCTACCTACCCAGCATGCCTCCTTGTTTACAACTTCCAGTACAAACATATATTGTGTTTGTTTTCAAACAAAACATCAGCTTTCCTGACTTCTGGAATTAACCTCTGGTACATATTAGCAGCAGTCTTTGAAGCAGTTTTATGTACAGGGAGGTTCAGCGCGGTGACTGCGGAGGGGTGTGCTCTCACACAGCCGAGAGGTGAGCTCCTTGGCATGGCCCCTTCAGCACACACTGCTAACGAGTTACCACAATCAGCTGCCAGTGCCTGGGCAAGCACCTCCTCTTCAGGTAAGCACTCTAAAGCCATTTACAAATGTAAAATGAAAAGGCACCATGAGTAAAGGTGCTACTTCACCTCACAGAGAGGTGGGATGAGCTGGGGATGTAAGCAAGGACTATGCAAAGAAATGGATTTGTCAAATACAATTTTTTCTTCAAAGGTAGCAGGTATGTTGTCATCCTTGGTGGGTGAGGGCCTGAACTCCTGACACCTCCAGGAGTGCAGGTGAGTGCCCCAACTGCTCAAGCTCTCCTGCCATTTCATTTGTCTCTCATCCCACAGTTTCCATATTCTTTTTCCTGTGCAGATGCTGCGGGGCCAGTGGAGAGATCCTCTGCTTAGGCTAGCCTGTCTTGACAAGATTAGGATCCCTTCCACAGCAGGGAGATGTGTGCTTGAACCCTGGCAGGATGCAGAGGGCACAGAGCCCCTGCCTGCCACTTCATAACCAGCAGGCTCTCCTAGGAAATACAGGGGGTTGTCCCTTTTGTGTGGTGTCTCATCCTGCCCCTGCCGCTGAGGTGTATGCCATGACAAGTATTTCTCTGCATACTTTTTAGACTTTTATTAGATGGTAAATGCTCAGACAAAAGGTGCTTTTATGTAGTCAGGAAAACAGAATCCTAGGCATCTCTAGAGCTTATGGCAATGAAAACAAAATGCAAGACACTGATGGAGTGCAGGCAGAAAGGGAGATTTCAGTAGAAATTCTGGAGTTAAGCACCTAAAATCTACTTTCTTACAGTTTCAGTGACTTTCACTCTTTATTGGAATTCTCCTGAAACACTGTGTTTCAAAATGGAGGAACGTACGACAAAATAAAATTTAGGTCAAAGACAATTTACTCTATGGCTCTGTCTTCTGCATTTTACAGGAAAAAGTTATAATGATGAAAGGCATCTGTCCAGGACCTGAGTCTTGGCTATTTCAAAATGTCCTCAGAGCTTTATCTTTGTTGTTAGCCCCTTTGTTTTCCTGGAGGCTTTCTAAAAATGAACCACAGGTATTCAAAATGATTGCAGTTTATTTAAAAATACATTTTGGGGTTCAAGAAGGGACACATGGTTCTCTCCAATGCAACATAAAGGACCAAGACTCTGATGGAGTATGGTCCACACCAGAGAGCTGGATTGAGTTGGGATCAGTTGATGAACAAGTACAAGTCGTAACTGTCTGTCAGCTTTTTGATGTTGTTTGGGAAGGAGTATCCACCCAGAACTTACCCACTATCTGAATATTGGTTGACAGGTGTCCACATCAAGAAAGCAACCCAACAAACTGCTCAGCCAAATTCAGTGACCGGCCACAGAGGGCAAATTCTCCTCTCCCCTGATTTGTCCTGATTCACTCAGGACAGAAGGGAAGTATTTTCTTAGACAAACTCTGTAGCCATTGTGCCAGTGATACCCATTTAGGAGCTTTCAGCCCGGCAGTTGCATAATCATGAAATGTACCTGCAAAATGTAAGCAAGAAAAAACTTGGAGTTGTATGAACTTAAGAAAGCAGTGAGGGGGAGGGAAGGGTCAGTAAGTCGGTTGCTACTGCTGTCAGTCACCCAGAAGGTGATATATTCTCAGGCTTTTGTTAGCTCTTAAAAGTATTTCAGGTGCTAATCTAAACTCCAGGCCCTACATATCCAGCTGAGGTATTACTTCCTTACTGCCCAAGTCAGGTTTTGTGTTCTACAAATGCTCTACAGGAATATCATTATAAATCCATAGCTGAAAGAGCCTGTGCATCTTAAGTGCTCTTTCATTTTCCACCTCTGAATATTCTGCCAGCAGAGATTTAGAACATTGGCTCTGTAAATGCTTTCATGTCAAGACTAAAGGCAACACTTGTTTAATTCATTCTTTGACCCAACAGTAGCTTTATCTTAGGTTATCACTTGTTAAGCTCTCCAGAATGTTTTAAACATGAAGGGGGCTGCAGTGTATATATATCCAGTGTACTGTATTTTACTTGTATAAATTTGACAGTAGTGATTCATAAACATCAAAACCATTTCCTTTCTGTGCTGCAAATTATGCTTTACTTTAGTTCCATTCACAGGATGTGTTACCCATTCTAGAAAAAGAAGAAAAAAAAGAAAATTGCATTTATCTTCTACCTAATTTGTAATTCTTTATTGTAGGTCACAAAAGCTTACCAATTTTTATATATACACTTGGGTGTATATATTTATATATATTTGTGTGTATATATAAAATATACATGTATATATAGTTTGAGTCCATACATATTTATAAATATAAATAAGCGCTCACATGAGGACAATTGTAGCAATGATGTATGCTGTGGTGTACATGGAAGACTGTATTTATACGTCAAATATACTGCAACCTGATTAGAATAACATTTAAGGTTTGCTGTACATCATTTATTGACAGTGAAAAATCAAAATAATTTACACTACTCTGTGCAAAGCCATCAGTTCTGCCAGCATAGGATTCATCCCTAAGTTTTCAAAAAGCTACAAGTTTATTTAAAATTAGCATCTGACAGCAACCCCCAGAACTGAGGTCAACTGAATCATTTTGGAGTTGCATCACAAAACAAGTATTAGAAACTCAAAAGTTTTGTATTATAAAGAGTCACAAACTAACTTGGTAATGGTCTGTGTATTTACTCCCAACAATGATGTTGTTGATATCATCGTAGGACAGATAAATTTTCACCCAAACACCCCATTCTTGGGTTGTAGCCTGATTCCTCCCTCCCTGATTGTCATTACAAGACCTGAGTACTTGCCATCCTTCTGTTGTTTCTTTTTTAAAAAAAAGAAATATATAATTGGTTGGGAGCAGAGAAGGAGCCCCAACATCCTGCAGCAAGTTCAGTAAGTTCCCCAGTCCAGATAAACAGGGATCAAGGACTGCAATGCAGACAGAGCAGCTTGGGCCTGTGCAGAGGGGTGGGTGCTCTTTCAAATAGTTTGGTTTCAATGTCCGTCTTGTCTTCTGGTTACCTGCTGTGACACCTGCACCAAAATATTTAATAACCACATAACATACCAGAGTGCAACTGCAAACCTCGGTGTCAGTTCAGCGTCCTCAGCGCCAGGGTATATATCACCTGCTACTTCATCAAATCAGCTTCAAAAGATATATCCACAGTCCTTTCAGTACCTATGACTAACAAGCCAGAGATGGGGAAGCCCTTGGCTGCTGGTGGCTGCTGGTGGCTGCTGGTGGCCGTGCTGTGTCACAGAAGCTCATGGAACTCTTCTAACCCAGTGCCGATCAGTTAGGACACAGGCACTGACAGCAGCAGACCTCTGTCACATGGCTTGGCCCTGAATGATTTCTCAACAAGGTACGTTAACAGGGGTAATGTGAAGAAAATACCCTGAGTGAAAGAATAGGACAGCTAAAGCTAAAGCTCTATCAGCAAGGAGATGCTTTAGAAATGTGGGAGACAGCTAGACAAGGTTTAAATGATCCGCTTTGTAACTGTAAGTAACGGTTGCCAGCAGCAAGGGGGATACTTAGAAGAGAGCTTTCTTTTTGACACCTGCTTGTTTTGAAGCACTGTATGGGTTTAATAGCTCTCAGTCGGTGCAGACAGCAAAGCCTAGCTATGAAAATGCAATATAGAACTGCAGAGAGAATGTGCCATATTCAGAATTAACCCTGACAACACATTTTTTAATGGGGTTTTTCAGGCTGGAGAAGAGAAGGCTCCGCAGAGACCTTATAGTGGCCTTCCAGTGTCTGAAGGGGCCACATGGAAGCTAGAGAGGAAAGCCCAGTGACAGAACAAGAGGTAACAGGCACAAACTTGAACATAGGAAGCTTAATCTAAACATGAGGAGGAACTTCTTTACTTTAAGGGTGGCAGAGCACTGGAACAGGCTGCCTAGAGAGGTGGTGGAGTCTCTGTCTCTGGAATCATTCAAAACCCTCTTGGACGCCATCCTGTGCAACCTGCTCCAGGTGAACCTGCTCTGGCAGGGGGGTTGGACTAGATGATCTCAAGAGGTCCCTTCCAACCTCTATGGTTCTGTGATTCTGTGACTTTTAATCAGGGAGTGTAGTGATAGGACGAGGGGTAATGGCTTCAAACTGGAAAAGGGTAGATATCAGGAAGAAATTTTTCACTATGAGAGTGGTGAGGCAGTGGAACAGGAACAGAGAAGTGGATGCCCCATCCCTGGAAGTATTCAAGACCAGGATGAATAGGGCTTTGAGCAACCTGGTCTAGTGGAAAGTGTCCCTGCCAAAAACAGAGAGGTTAGAAATAGATGATCTTTAAGGTCCCTTCCAACCTAAATCATTCTATGATTCTGTTTATGTGTGGTTAGGGTTGGAGGGAAATAAAACACTTTGTGTTTTGTAAAATACCACACCAGGTGCTGTGGAAATTGGAAACAGACAGTGGTATTTCTGCTAAATCTCTGGTTCTATGCAATGAAAGCTGAAGGCTGAATTAAGCGAGCAAAATATCAGACCCCAGACAAGTTTGACTGAGGTCATTGACACACCTGAAGCCAGAAAAAACTTTAAATTGCTGTCATTTTTGTTTCCTTTTGAGTTCAGAAGGGCTTCTTTAAATTTGCTACCGTAACCCATAACAAAGGAAAATCATACCTCACACTGCACAACAAAACCACATTTTCTTTTTCTTTTTTATTTTTTTAAGAAAATGCACATATCTTTAGGAAGAGTAAACAGTTAGAAAGCCCTAAGTTGATGCTAATGATTTTCTATTCAATGCATGGACTCATCCTAAATAAATAAATAAATCAGATGTCAATCCTATGCTTATCGTTGCATTAATGTCAAACCCATGGAAAGGGTAAGTATCTAACATAGTATGCTCCACTAGTACCGAGGCAATGACATCTTTTTTAGAGTGTGAGTAGGAGAAATGATTTCAGCCATATATTTTGAATATCTATTTGAAGCTATCACTTTGCAGCGAATAAAATGTGTTTTATCCTTGTTAAGTCTGCAATCAAGTCTAGTGCTGTGGTTTAGTGGGCTAATATTCTCATCGCTTCAACTTTCTTGCTTGGCAGGGGATCAGCCTCTCTTTGCTGCTCACATTCAGCAGGCAAACTTGCAGATTTCAATCCTGCTGGCATTTGTCCCTGAAATAAATGGGCTATAGTGTACCTTTTGGCCTGACAAGGAAACTGTGAATCTGGGAGCCTTCCCCTCAGCCAGTCTAGGACCTCAGAGAGGGGCTGATGTTCCTTCACCATCAATGTCATTACAAACAATGTGGCTCCTTAGCAAAATGCTTGAAACACATGCAGAGAATTAAATTAGCCATGGCAGGAACAACAACAAAACACAGCCCATAACCCCTTAGAAAAAAAATCTCAGATGAAAGCTATGGAACTAAATAACTTGAACTTGAATGGAATTATCTGGGTTTTTTTTTTTCTGTTTCCTTGCAGGTCATGTAAGAAGGGAAAACAGCTTTGCACCTTTGATGTAGTTTTAATAAATATTCAAAGTGCCTTCAATTACTGCCTGAGTAATTAGTGTGGATGCAAATAAAATGGGGAACAACAGAATGACTTTCTGGGCTTCCTCAGGGGACTGGACTTGGGAAGTAGCAGCACTGTATTGTATGTGATGAAACTTTGAAACAAGAGTAAAGGAGAAAGCTGAGAATAGTAGGTGATGGAAGCCTCCCAAACACACTACACGGCTAGCTGTGTAAGTAGGAGAGTCTGCATTAGCACTGCAACCTTCAACCACTGTGATTTACCAATCACAGTTTTGGAAATGATACTTCCTTGCTCCTTGTGCCCTGGGGGAAGTCTCTGTGTGTTATCGTGCTGCCTGCTTGAGTGAATCTTTTATAGCAAAATGAACCCGGCCATGAGAAACAGAGAATGTTTTCAAGCCAAAACACCTATGAAGAGGCTTGTGTTTGTAGTGAGAGTTTAAATCTGGGAATCTCATCTAGCCCATTTTATACTCTGATCCAGCAGTTCCCTGTTGTTAGCAGCCTTTTTCAGAGGCACCCCAGGACCCTTCTTGCGTCTCCCCACAGTGCTTCAGATACACCACTTCTCCCAGGAAAATAGGCAGGACTTTGTGATGGCTGTTTTTAAGCTCCTACAGTTGATGAAAATATTTTGGACTGCCTTGGGGAAGAACATCAGAGCATCTATATGCTGTCTTTAATAAGGCTGACAGATACCTCCAAGTCCACGGATAAGTCATATTGTTCTCCCATTGTAGAGGTCCCAGAAAATCTTTCACTCATATGGAAGAAGAGATACGTCTTGTCTCACTCCACCTCTCAAGCTACCAGTTGGACAACCAAGTAATCTCCCCCATGACACACCGGTAGGGTCCTACTCCCAGTTTTTTTCATTCATTAGCTCAAAGTTCCCGTTGTAGTTATCACTTTGCCTGACTCTGTGGTTACAAGGATGGTGGCATACGTCAGTGGACCCCATAGTCTGCCCGTTTTCTAAGAATTGTGTTTATCACACGCTATGTGGACCTATCCTCTCAGAACCAGAGAATCAAAAGTAGCAGTGACTCCAGCACTGTGTGAATACACAGTCGTCTCCTGTGATGCCACCGTCTTCCAGTGAATCTACAACGTGATGGTCTTAGCAATAGTAGAACTTCCTAAAATTTAAAACTGTGGACAATGGTTTGAGTATTGCATGTCTCAGTCAAGCCAGCTGCAAGACTGAGGACTGCTGGATGAGGGATAAAACTTCTGGCAATCAGAACATGGATGTGAATAATTCAGTCATCTTTCTGTACTTCAGCTTCCTGGTTTGCATTTCACAATTTCTAGCAGCAGACAGCTGCTTTAGGGAACCTGGACGGGGAATGTTGTGCTTCCTCTGCTCCTATCCCCATAGATAGGGCAGCCTCTGCTACTGACTCTTGATACTCATATTTCTGTTTTGGAGGACGCAGCCCACATCAGTCAAAGCTTGTGAGTAACAGGGAAGTCTGCACAGGAAACAGGATCCTTCTGTTCTGCTATTGCTGGTTAAAAAAGACTCTCTTTCTGATTGTCATTTCAGTGGTCCACAGCTTTCTGGGATGATAAGGGACTATATTTATTATCCGTTGCCTTCTTCTGTGACTCAGCAGCAAGCAGGCCAAGATTCACAAACAAAAGTAAAATGACATCAGCAGTTGTCAAATAGAAAAAGACAAAGCTGACAAAAGCATTTTGCTTTAATGCTTCTAAGCGGATATTGCAAATAACAGAGTGCACACACACGCACAGAGGAATATTCAACATGGAATTTTAAAACAGTTGCCAGCATCCACATCTTGGAGAAAGAAAAGTCGCTGCCTGCCTCAAAAGCAACTTGTATTTTAAGTTCAGCTGATCAAAGATGAGCACAGCAGCAGCTGCAGGCAGCTGCAGCAGCTGAGCCAGTGAGCCCTCACACTGGAATGGAGCTGACAGGCAGCAGCCAGGCAGGTGGCACTGACCCCGAGCATCAGCCTTGAAAAATATCTCAGTAGTGCATGGGGATGATGCATGCCCTTCCGGCCATGCCAAGCACTTCTCTGCTGCTACAGCTAGTTTCTTCATTGCCAGTACGGAGGGAACAGGAAGGGATAAAGGCAAGATAGTCATGGATCTCTAGCTGCTACTCTGTATATGATGACTGAGACTCCTATTAATGACCAAGTCACCCATGTTAACCGCATAGATGCTTGCCCACTGATGTTAAGCTCAGAGGAGACCCTACGCTGAGCTTTTTTGGAGCAGCGCTAGAAGCACTGCTGAACATCCTGCCCTGTGAATCATTTGGCACAGTCAAAACAGTCCAGTAAGTTTTTTTGTCATCACCTGATAATTTTCCTTATCTTTCTCCAGTTTTCTATGTGACTCAGAGAATCAAGAGGGTAATTCTTCCCATAGATCAGCTTTCCGCTATAATCGGGTACCTTGTTTAGCATTTCCTTATCTGACCAGCTCACCAATTATTTTCCCTTGTACAGAAGGATGAGTAAACGAGGACCACTCAGATGAGAATTGATCGGAGTTTATTCCTCAAACAGAGCCCAAATCAAACCTTTTTCTGAGGCTCAGTGGATGTTACCCAGCTTTAAAAGACAGGTGCTCAGATATCTCTTTCCATTCCTCCTTACCACAGCTCTAACCAGAAAGAAAAAGGGCCTGAAACACAGCAAGAAAGATTTTTGCTATGGGATTATATTCCTTCACCTCTGCTTCTCTTTCTGTCTCTCCTAGATTCCCTTGATCAAGAGTCTCTTGATCTTTCAGTTCTGAAAGTCATCTCACCAAGTTTCAAACATATCCAGTCGTTCATAGCTTCTCCCTTCGAGAAATGTGTCGAGTTCCTTTTGCATGTTTATTTCTGATCCTCTTTGCAGATACGTTTAAAAGTTTCCCTACATTAACATCCCTACACTTCACTTGTTTCAGAAGATTCCCTTTTCTTTTCAAAAGTAAATGCCAGATTTTTTTTTATCTCAGAAAGCGACTTTTTACCTCTGTTTTTTGAATAGCTGGGAGGAAGCATTGTCAGTTTTGAACAGTAGTTTAAGCATAGCCAAAGCATGTGTTTTTCACCTTAGATAATACGCCAGTTCTCTAAGGGCAAGAGGCTCAACAGGTAAATTGACAGATTTTACTGAAATCAGCTATCTAAGCTGAGACTCTGGTTGGAGAAATCAAAAGCAATCCTTTCTAGAATGTAAGTACAGTCACCAATTGATTTTAAGTTACTTTTCTTGTCAGTGAGCACTTTGTGCTTGAGGATGTCAAAGGCTGTTTTCCTGAATCTTCTCTGTACTTTTTTTGTTCAATTTTTTGTGCTATTTGTGTGTAACTTCTTCACCCAACATATTCACTTCTCTTGCACCTTGGCTTTCAGACTGGGTGCTGAGCTGATCTCTAGATGAAAGCTTGCTGGCACATCCTACGGCTGTCACTGAGCAAGACCGAGTGGCCTCTTTTTCTGCTCAATTAGTTTTTCATACTTCAGCAACTTTGCTGTTCATTTTTGGAGGCCCCTGTAGCACCGCTTCATTTCCTACACAAAATAGCTGCTGCAGTTGAGTAGGCTGAAAGGATCCATGCCTGTTTCTCTTCCACTTTGCCCTTTAGTCATGCTTTTTCCTCCCTATCCCTTCCACAAGGACTGAGTTAGTAGGTAGACAATTGCAAGTCCCAACAAATAAACATAATGTGGTGAGTCCTTGACTTTTTCGCATCTTCCATAATGAATATTATTCTTCTCATGCATAGGTGGGAAAGTGTGCATCAGTGCTGCTGCCTGGCCAGAGTGTTGCTGGGAAATGTAGTTTGACTGAGGGACAAAGACCCCAACAAAGAACAGGAACATGAGGGACTTGAGACCTCTGGAGTGCTGTGATGGCCCTTCAACATTGAAGTATTTCATATATTTTCTTGGTTTCCCTGCTCAGGTTTTCGATGAAAAATTGAAATGTTCTGTGGAAAGCACAACCATTTCATGAAAAATTCACTGCCACTGAAAGCTCCACTCTCTATTGCAAAAGAGTTTGATGTAAAACTTCTCAGTTCATTCCAATTAGGACAAATGTAGAGCTCACTCTTTGCTATTCCAGGGCTCAGAAGGCAACCTAGCTGTTGTCCTGCATCTTCAGTAGCATTAAATGATTGATCAGCTTATGTGCTCAAGCTATAGGCTTGAGAGGAGGAAAGCGAGGCCTAGTTAGCTAGTCCCCTTGAATTCTCCTCAGAAATGGTATGACTTGCCATTCATTAGGCCAGGGATGAAGCTTTTTCTTCTTGCTTGTTTCTTGCTTGGGTGTTTATGTTACACAAAGCCCTATGTTTGTTCAGTCATTTGTTTGAAGGTTTTCAGCCTTATTTCCAATTCTGGCATTGCACTAGGCATGTTGCCTGTTTGTTTTAAGTGATATTTTTCACTGAGATGGATTAAAGTATTCAAATACCTTTAAGCTGATGTGCCTCTAAATCAAATGCTGCAATAATTACTGAGGCGATATACCGTAAAAAATAATTGTCCCAGTTTTCGTGTAAGAGACAAAATGGAGACTGCCAGTTGCTGCACAGACAACTTCAGCTGAAAGGTCACCACAAGCCTCCATGGCTGGTTTGGGATGTTTTAACTGCACACATGTTAGTCTCTTTACCAGCAGTATATGTGCCTTTCAGTCCTCAGGACTTCCAGAGTCAGCGGGCACCTTATCCCTGCCCGTCTCCCCTATTTTCTGTCTGATTACTGGAATATGGGCAACATTTGGTGGAGGTGGCACATAAACCCTGTGGCTGCTTTCATCATTCTGTCAAAGGGAGGGAAACAATCAAAGAGCTGCAGCAAGAAAACAAATGGCCAAATAGCTGTTGAAGCAGGAGGTTCCAACTCGCTGGAGCTCAGCTTATTACAGGCCATATGCCTGAGTGGCTTCTCTCACTGAGTGCTGCACCCAGCTATGGAAACAAGTGGGAAAGTGCCTGTGGTTCATCAGGCCTGATTTGCTCTAACTGTGTACAACTGCTGAGAGCACAGAAAATAAGAACGTGAAGAGGCTGTAGGGTTAACAGGATAGAGAATCCTTTACAAAGTACAACATTAATATAGAAATTCCCCAAATATTTATGTAAAGGTGCTAATGGGCAATAATAATTTGTTTTCCAAGCTCACAGCAGATGCTCTTCTAGTACACAGGCTATATTCATAAATGATGCAGCTTAACATAAGTAGGGAAACAAATTGATATGCTCTTTTACTTTATTTTAAATATCATGGGGTTGAATTAATAGTTGCTCTTGACAGATATCACTAGCTCACACCCTTTCAGCTATGCCCGACATTTGTAGGGCTTGCTGTGTAAATGGGGGACTAAGAACATGACTCAGCTCCTGAATGATGGATGTGTTAAGGAGACTGAATGACAGAGCTGGCAGAATAAGGAGAACAGAAAGGGTGGAAGAAGGCTGTTTTTAACCTGGCATTTCAGTTATCTTTACTTGGCAGAGCTCCTCCCAAGAGCACTGAAGGCTCAGGCCCCAGCCAACCTTTTCATTTGGGTGTTAGGAAATCTTAATTATCTAACAAAAGCAAGTGGCCGCTAGCAACCAAGAACTTGCTCTACAGCTGCTGTATTCCCTGTCCTCTCTGTGGAGTACTTATTTTCTCACAGGGCTTAGCTGCTTAACAACTTATTCTGGAAGACATGTTCCTGCTAAGGTGGCTTTGCTAATTTGTAAAAAATATTCCAAAAAATGAGACACGTATATTTAGTTATTCTGGAGGAGGTACTCCACTCCAAGTTCATACCATGTACTGAATTCAAAAGGGTTACCCTAAAGAAGCTGAGGCTTCTTCTCTCTCCACCTCTGACTTTTATCGCCAGGCTGTACAGATCCGTGGTCTTTTTCTCCTCCAGACTGGGGTTATGTCATCTGTCTAGTAGCTCTTTGCACACATAATTCACACTAGCCATAATTCAGTACAGCTAATCAGTCCACCCATGTTTCATAAAAGGATGATGACAAGCTCTGTTTCATTTCATTTATACTCCCCCTCTATGTGAAAGAATCCTGTCCTGCCTTTGAAATCTTTTTTTTTTCCACTTTGGTGGCCTTTAGCCTCCCTTTCTATATTGTCCACTTAAAAGGTTTTTTTACCTGGGTTGTGTGTCTTGCTTAACTTTCCCAGCAGCACATCAAATAAGGATGCACTTTATAACTAAAATGAGCTGTGCTGACAGCTCTGGTGTACCTCTGTTTTGGTTTGAAATGTTGTTACATGAAATGCTAGGAAGGTGTCTAGACACTGTGCAGGGTGGGCACCGCATACACAGTTAGCAGACATTACTAATCCCTCAGTGCCAGTTGCTGTCCTCTATATTCATTTAGAGGAAAAAAGGGTTGTGAGACAATGTTTTCACCTGCACAGGATGTTTTTAACCACCTTTCTCTTCTTGTATCAAGACACAAAACTACATATGGAAAGCTGTTTCTTAGAAATTAAAAAAATCATCTTACTAGTTTTATTAAAATTTGCTATTCCTTGCCTCTGTGTCGCATAAGGGTCCATTAATTATCCTGCTGTCTCTGAACACGGCTCCAAAGAACAGGGTGACCACCTTTTTCAATAAAATTGCAGATTTACAATTTTCCAGCTCAGTGAATTGCTAGTGTTTAAATATATTGAAAGGCCAGTGCCAGGCTGCTCTGCCTCCCTGTGCAGCATTTTACTGGGAAGGGGGTGCTAGAAGGATACATGAGGAGAGAAAGAAAAGGGGTAGAGAAGGAAAAACAGGGCAGACATATATGATGGCAGGAAAATCCTGCAAAAACAGAAGGGATCAGAGTGTCTGAAGGGACCTAAGGATCACAGGTGGCCCACAGTGCCTCCTCAACTCTCCTCTTGATCCCGAGTGAGAGTGATGAACATTACTGGGACCCCAGACAGGGCAAGGTTGGTCTCTCCTGAGAGGTATCACTCTGAGTGTGAGGTGAGGACCAAGTTGGTCTAACTCCCTTCTGCCTCTTTGCCCATTGACTTGCTGAGGGAATATGAGGAGAACAAGACACGAACTCTGCACCGTGTCTCAAATCCAGGTAGGTTTGACACAGCCATGCGGAGGTGCGGGATGATTCATGCTTCCTGTCAGCTCTGCTTGGTTGGGAAGGGGAAAGATGAGCCCACGCAGGATTCTCCTGCTGTTGTCTGCAATTGAAAATTTGTTTTCTCCATCTGCAAAATTGTATGTTCTTCTGGCAGCAGGGAAGACAGGAAGAAAAAGAGTGGGAAACAAGGTAAAGTGACTGAAAAAAGAAAATTAATAGTGATCTAAATAAAAAATATCAGAAGGAAGAAGGATGGGGCCTAGTGACAAAGGCAGAGACGGGGCTTGCATTTTTGTGACTGTAGTTGTGATCCTGACATATAACTAAGCAACCTCTTATATCTGCCTCCCTTGAATATGACAAACAGCCTTTCTTACAGACAAAGTAATAAAATATCCAACTCCTAAGACTCAGTTTCTCCTCTCAGTACTTACAGTAATGTTCATGCTCTTGAGGCCACCTGGGAACCGCTGGTGTCAGACACTGCCGGTGGCAGGAGCAGCACTGCAATCTCCTGCTAACAGCTCAGCTGGGTCCCAGGAGACCAATTTAGGGGTGACAAAGGATTTTGGATACATGGATCATCTACCAAGAACAGTGCCAGATTGTGACTGGATTGAAGGTGGACCAGTCCAGGCACATCCCTCCTGCCTGGCCATGTTACTAGGGCAGGACTGTGCCCAGCACAAACTCCCTGCCACAAACTCTCTCCACCTGTTCTGTTAAAAGGGCTTCAGAGACAGGAGAGAGGACCGAAGGCCTTTAAATGTTAGCTCCCTGAACTTTCTTTGGCTCTGTTTGTGAAACAAAGCTTCTTCAATAACAGCCAGGAGGCTTTCAAGGCTCTCCCTTTCCTGTGTAGGAAATGTTATTGGAAACTCACTCTGGCTTCCAAGTTGCACGTGTTGAATTCTGCTCTGTGTAAAGCTTAAAGAGGAGACATCCATTTCCCCTGGGTGAAGGCTTCTAAGAGCCTCTGAGGGAAGTCCCACTGCTGAAATAGCATCTTCCCCTTTCCACTCTTCCCATCATTGTTCTTCTTTTTCCTCGCACACCACACTGCACCCACAGAGGCCCATTCACACTTGTGCCAGGCAGTACTGGATGAAGATTGATTTTGTGTTTAGCTTGTGCCTGGGACTTGTGAGACCTAGATATGAGTCTCACTTGGGGCGGTGCAAATTTCTGCAAGAGTTTGGCATACAGGGTGGAAATGATGTTGCCTCACCACAACTGACTACACTGTACATCTGTGATGGTCACTTCTGCCTCCCTCCAGAAGCAAGAAATTAAGAGAAATGGACAGGTCAAGAGTGCAGCTCATCAGATATACTTTATTCCTATCTTAGGATGAGACAAATATCCCCCAGAGGGAACAGCTTCTTTCTGGCCACCTCAGGGTAAGGATAGCTAGCTTTAAGGATAAATTGTACCTGCAGCCTGTCCTGTGTTTTAGTTTGCTTTTTATAATGCAAAGGTGGCACAGTCATTTTCCTTTTGCAAAGATGTTGCGAAGTTTAAATCCAGTAACACTTATGTGGCATCTACATGGGAAGGTGAAAATGGCATGGGAGTGCCTATCAAACTGTGATTATGGTGAGCTGCTCTCCCAAAGCCTGTCAGGGAGGAGTTGCTCTGGCTGTGGCACCCCTGTTCAACACCACATTCACGATGAACCCAGGTAGTCACCTCCGCGGCCTTGTCTTTTTCCTGACTTGTTAGTAACATAGATAGGTCACAAAATAGATGGTTTGTTACAGCAAAGGTAATGCTAGAGCCTCAGCCTTTCCTGATGCTGAAGTTCCTCAAGAAAAGTCCCAGCCATAGTTTGTCAGAAAGTAAAGATTGCCTTACTGTGAAATTATTGTCAAGGGAGACAATGGAAAGGGAGATTAATATAATATTTCTTTTTGTTGAAACTGCCTCACTTTGATTACATTTATCTCTATCACACATACAAAACAGCTAGGGTTCAAGCAAAATTATATATATTTTCAGTTTGTGTTACAAGTAGGAGGTTTCAGTTTTGCCAAAACCCAATGTTTTTACTGAGATTCTTTTTTTTTTAAAACATTTCTTGTCCCAGTACAAGGAAGTTTTACTGAAATCTTTTTTTTTCTTTCATGTGACGCATTAAGAAATTAGTTTTGCTACTTGCTTTGGTGGGATCAGGAGTTCATCCAAATAACTGAGTGTGTCTGTTTGAATATTATATTTTGCTGTAAAACATTGTTTATGAAAGTCATCCTGTTAACCATATTCTTCATTATTAAGATTCTAGCCAGACTTTTCCTAATTTTTGGAATTTTTAATCAGTTGCAGTTCCCTGTTCCCACATTCTTGGTATAAACATGGCAATAAATAGTTGTTTACAAGGCACAAAAATGTAACACAAAAATTAACACAAGGCTGAGGCTCTGGTAATATTTGCTTACATTGTGGAAGAATATGCATGCTTATTATGAAAACTCCCCTTCAGAAAAAGGTAACTATTTGAAACTTGCAGGTAAAACCCAAATTTCTTTCTTAAATCCATGTTAGTATACTTGCCAAATGCACTAACGAGTATGCTTTCCTGAATTGCTCAGGTGGATTTGAAAGAATGTTTTCTCTCTCTTCCCCTCCCACAGGTACGAACACACACATGCACACACACTCACAACCAAGTGCAAGTGCACAGAAATTCCATCAAGCATTTTAATAGCAGTGTCAGGCTTCTCAGCTCAAAGTTATTTTTTGAGTAAGGAGATTAGGACTTTGACCAACTTTCCATGACATATGGAGACTGTGAAGTACAATAAAGCATGCTAAAGACTGGAGATCAGATAAAAGCAGCTAATTGCTATGTACACCATACAGCTGCAAAAGAAACACAGCAAGAGACCAAGAGATATGAACAGATTCCATTACATAGGATTATAGTGATAGTCTGAGAACATAAAATGGAAATTCAGACACAAAAAAAAAAAAAGAACAGTTGGAAATCCTATGGAGTTTTAACAATTTTGTAGCTGGAAAGGTCTTGCTGTAATTCTTTCCCATGTCACAGCTGCATCTCCTTCAGGTTGAAAACAAAGACTCCTGCCTGCTTTCACAACTCAGACTAGCAGCAGTGATAAGTGTTTACCTCCTGAAGGATTCTTCACATTTTTCCATAACTACTGTGTGATGGAAGATCGCAAGGTGGAATGGAGCTGAAGCTGGGCACTGTTGTAGAGCAGCGTACTGGGCACAAGGAGGCTCTTCATGTTTTATGTCAAAACAGTAGTCAAACTATCAACTCCATCGTGTTTTGCTGTACATATGGGGTGCTCTTGCCCACTCCTCACCAGGGAGGCAGGGGAGGCAATGAAGCTGCAGCCCTTTGGGCTACATGCAGCCCAACACTCCAGGGCTGTCCGTGTCCTTCTTTCAGACATGGTTGTGGCTGGCACTTCCTTCAGTCTGCAGGAGCCACTTCTCAAACCTTCAGACATTTTGGCATCGTCTCAATGGGGCTCCATCTTGCTCAATTAAAAAGGGTTTCTTGTTTTATTTAAATGATGTGTAAGACCCTGCTGTAATCTGATTTCTTGTGGAGGTGCAATGTATGTGTTCTTAGATAAAGTGAAGAATATCACTAGGCAATGACATTAGTACACAAAGAAACTAAAGTAATACACACAGACTTCCTCACAAGTGCAGGCTGCTCTGTGATGTACTTGCAAAGCAGAGTGGGCCAAGTCTTCTCATGTGGGAGGACAGCAGAGAGACTCTTCAAACGAATTTCAGATAAACCACTCCTGTGTGACTTTTTGAGGATGACTAATACTGAAGATGGATGGTTGTCAGAGACACAATTACTTTTTCATTTTTGCTAAATATAATTTACAGTAGTTTTCAGGCTGTTGGGGTTTCTTGGTGGTTTTTTTGTTGTTGTTGTGTTTACCCCCTCCCCCCCCCCATGGTTAACAAAGGTTATTTTTCAAAAATGTGGCCATTAATGTGGCCATT
Organism: Tringa tobata; assembly: GCA_033628505.1. NCBI lineage: Eukaryota > Metazoa > Chordata > Aves > Charadriiformes > Scolopacidae > Tringa > Tringa tobata. The sequence continues at coordinate 1,754,405 of JAHREE010000487.1, forward strand.
TTCAGACCCCATCTCCATTGCACATGTAGCAAAACATACTGAGTTTCCAAACAGAAAAATATTTAGCAACCTAAAAATGAGCTCTGGGTTGTTTTGAAGAATCCAGAAGCCTGTTGTCCTGCAGCCTTACTGAGATATGTGTATACTGTTTCTTGCATGCTGGATAATATAGTGCCTTGTTCAGAAATATGAACACCTTATAGAGAGTGTCAGAAGGATAACTAACTTTTCTTTTCGGAAGATTACTCTTATTTTCAAAATATTTTGACCCCACTAGAAATAGGAAGTGACACTTCTTTAACAAAAGCATACTCAGAAGTTAGCAGCGTAAAATATAACCCATTTTAATTTTGTCTCCTAAAGCTGTTGGCACACTGCAGAGTCCATTTTCACAATGCAGCCTCATGCGGCCTCAGCCCACAAGCTTTCCTAGTTCAGACTCCTTTGCATGTCCTGGTTATCACCCATAGTGGCTGAGTGCTCGGCCTCCACACCAGGTTGAAATCATGCTGGGTTTATGCTTCTCCAGAGCCTACAAGTGGTCTCCTTGCTGCAGGGAGACTATTCATGCAATGAGATGTTATTTGAGGTGACTACAGATGGCAAAACTGCCTCTAAGTAAGTATCAGCCATCCCACAAGCTGATGTATACGTGGTATACAGTGGAAGGGACCAACAGGGGCTATGAATTCTTCGTAAGGCTTTAGAGTAGTTGGTACTACCTTGGAAGAATGTTTGGGGCAACTGAGATTTGAATGTTTCCAATCTGGGGAGGAAGCAGCTGCTGGTTTCAGACTCAGTGGATGACAGTGGAGGGGTTCCTTGAGGAATCAGAAAAAAAACACCACCCATTTGTAATTACATCTTAATTACAATATAATAATAATATCTATATATTTTCATTTAATAAGCAACATAAAGTAGTAAATGACATTTCCAAGCTCCTGTGATTATCGTTTCAAAATAATGTAAAGGATGTGAACCAAAAATATGAGCCTGGTTTGTTTTTTTATTTTTTTCTCCAGTACAAACGTGGCTCTGCAGGCAACACTCTGATGGCTACAAGTTAAATTTTGTGTCTCTGTGGAGTAAGAAGACAATTTCATTGCAGTTGTGTCTCATGCAGACTGTGTGGCTGTAAAAATCTTCACTCATTCATGTTAGTCACAGAATTTATAACTGCATTACTGGAAAACTGAACAGCAGCATATTGCTGATGTTTTTTGGGTAATGCTATCTCCTCTTCATATTCATTGTAGTATCAGACAAGGTTTTGTCAGTGTCACAAAGAGATTTGCTAATAACATGCAAAAAGATTTTCTTTCTGGAAGATTCTGGGTTTAGATAATTTGCATTTCTCTTTTAGATTTTTTTGTTGGATCTTATTAAATATTTCCCTCAATTGTTAACCATCTCATTCTAGCATACTGGTTATTCTCTCTTCTCCTTTTACCACTCTGAACATTTAATTTTTTTGAACTACTTGGTAGACTTTTATATTTGTCCCTTTCAGCAGGTGCGTTACAGCTGTGCTTGTATTTTCACTTTTAAAAATTTTTTTCATGCTGCTAAGCAAAGCCAGGAATTCGGATGAACAGTCCCTCAACAAAGACAGCAAGGTGAAGCCATGACATGTCAAGACACCTAAAGCCGTCTTACCTTAACTTAAGGTAACTTAACATCCCTGTGCTTCTGTTTTGATCTGCTGGAGTATTATAATTGATGTATAGGCTGGAAAAGGCATCTGACATCAGCATAAGGAAAATGTTAAGCTCTCTCAGTTTCCAGCACATGATTTTTAAGACATTTTAATCCCCTCCTTTCAAGTATAGATTTACTGGGGAGATCAAGTGTTCATTAATACTTCCCCTCCTCCACCACCATTATCACGGGCCAGCCCAGAAAAGACTGGTGGTGTTGGGTGCTATGGTTTCATTCCCACATACACTTGCATTTTACTTTTTTTCCTTTCACCCAAGTCTTCGTCATTTGATTTCTTTAATAGTATTTGAACTTTATAAATTGCCTTTCATCTAAATATAATCAGTTCAAAGCTCCAGTTAGACACCTCAGACTTTCCAGCCCTTGTGGAGGTCCTAAGGGGAAGGAAGGACATTTGCCCTTTGTATTGCAAGGACCAGAGCTGCAGCAATGACTGTTCATCACACTCTGGGCACTAGAGAGGGGTGAGGTCATGATTAGGCAGCCTCTTGATGCAGATTAACGGAACAGATGAAACTAAAATGGGATAACTGGCACCATCTCAAATGTGGTAAAGCAAGGATAGTTCTTCTGCCTGTTGTAGAGGCAGGGTGATACTCTGATTATGTAGCCCTCTGAAAATCACCAAAGGATGAACAGTTTTAGACAGCCAAATACCTCTCTTTGTGTAAATAACCTCATTTAGTCAGTGTCATTTTATAGCTATGTTTGTAAAGGCAGAAGAACATGACATGTTTTGCATGGGGCACA
>JAHREE010000487.1:1766827-1832689 GCA_033628505.1 Tringa tobata
CTTCCTTCCTTCCTTCCTTCCTTCCTTCCTTCCTTCCTTCCTTCCTTCCTTCCTTCCTTCCTTCCTTCCTATTGCTCTGGTGAATATTTTTCTTAGTGTAAGGGCAAACATCACACCCCGTAGGAGTGTAGCACTAGAAAATTGCTTTCCATTTCAGAGAAGAACTATACTGTCAGATTTCTATTAATATTTTAGCCCTTTCAGTGCTCATGACAAATCTTGTCATACTCTCTAGTTTGGAGGAGAAGCATGGGGATCTCTGGCTTTTTTTAATTATTATTTTTATTTCTCTTCTTTTTTCCCCAAGAAACCTGAGCTGCTGAGAGTTTGGTGCTTCTTTCTTTCACTTCCTTGATATCATAAAAGAGGATGAAAATATGATCTCTCTAGGTAGAAACAATCAAAGGGAAAGCAAATTAAAAAACAAACCAACATTCTTTAAGGAAACAAAGAGAGCTAGAGAGAGTTTGAAACTACATCAGGGATGTTTGGAGCGTGCCTCAACAATTTGCAGTGCTTGAGAATGGCAATACAAGTTTATATCAGATTAACCAGGATTTAAAGGTCTTTCTGTTTAAACCCACAAATCACAATGAAACTGAATTTCATTACCAGAATAATGTCATCTAAGTGATCTTGGTTAAATCTTTCATATTCATTGTCTTGGGATGTTAACTTTTTATAAAAATTAAATTAATTTACTTATGGATGGTTCCTGTAAAGTACAGAGTCCCAAACACTCAAATCTAGATATCTAAATCTGAACTTTTAGTGCTGGAAAACCTTGCCTTGTTGCTGTCAAGCCTCAAAGAAGGGAGACAAGATTTTTATTTAGAACTCCATCAGTTCACGTCACTGGGGAACATGTTCCTGACCTGGGTGTGTGAGCTGACACCCTGGCTAGAGGCAAGATATATCTCAGTCTCTGTTCTGGGTGATGCTCTGATGAACGGTGTTCCTGAAACTTTGAGTCACAGAAACAGATCCAGGGCTCAGGCCCCATCTCATACTCCTTGACAGCAGGTCCAAAGTGGTGAGGAGGAGGCGGCTTACAAAATGAAGGAACATCTCATGCTACCAATTAAAATCCAGGATAAATCATTTCCTGCAAACCTTCAGCATACTGCCAGGCCAAACTGAGCAGATCCGTTCCTCTGCTATGATGTCTCTTCATTCCCTCAGGCTCCTGCAGTAGAGGCACACTTTCAAACTTCAGTCATGTAATACAGGCAGCCATGTCCTCTGTGTATTCACGAGGGAACAACTCAGAGTGCATAAGTAAGGAACTGTCTTTCCCTTGACTAAAAAAAGCTCTTTTGCATGAACACAGATATGCTGGATCACACCAAAGAACCAGCTAAGCCACCACTGTCTTTGACATAGCCAACAGCAGATGTTTGAGGAAGAGCAGAAGAGTAGGACATTCATATCTAAATCTTCTTCCTCAGTTTCTTTTTCATCCATCACCAGTATATATATATCACGTGGACATCCTCATGTGTCTGTGGTTTGTATGAATTTATTGACCCTATTAATTTGCCAATCTTTCTTTGAACCCAGGTAAGTGTTCAGTGTCTACAAAATCTAAGGCTAGGATCACAAAGTTTAACTACATGAGTACTTTCCTGGAAGATCACTGTAAAATTGCAAGTGTCTGTGGGAGCAAAGAGACACAAGCAAACTTGAAACCAGAGCATAGTGCAAGCAGATAAGATTTATTTAACCCCTTTCCTGCTACTGAGATGCACTTGCATCCTTTTGTTGCATTGGATGCATGTTGAGAGCTGTGTGGAAACATCCCTTATGTAGATGCTTAGGTTGAGGGTCACAAGCTGGTTAAGTGCATAGATCAGATGCCACCTACAGCCCATGAAGTTTTTGGATGTGGCCAGTTTAAGGATATTTCTTATCATGGTTATTATCAACAGACAGAACTAACTGTCAGGAATCCATCCTAAGCAGGATTGGTTTTAGAGCTGCACAGGCTCTAGGTGATGAAGAGGTTGGCCTGGAGATGTCATTCAATCACTAACAGCCTACTGAGCAATTTGGCAGCACTCCATAGATTATACTCTTTTTTCTCCTTAGAATTGTAAATACTTATGTGGAAAAACTTCTCAAATGTGAACATTAATAAGCACAATTTGAGGTCACATCTGCCCAATGATCACTTTTTATCAGTTCCTTGCATTGCACAACAAATCTGAACTCAGCTTGCCACAAATTGTCAGCAACAAATTCAGTTTGTTGCGGCTCCTTGTGCTGTGACTGGGGTCATTGTATTATGCATGGAGTCAGCATGAAGGGGATTCATGTTATCTGCTGCAAAATAATTTTTCACAGATACAGTATAATGAGTTTGTGGAAAATATGATACCCAATTACAGGTTATAGAAAAGCTTTAGTAACCCTTTGAACCTTGTCAGGATAAGCATTCACTCTAGTTACTCTAGTTTTAAAAAAAGTGCCACTCCTCATAATAATATGTTTCTAGTTATGATTCTGTTAAAAAAAAAAATATTATCCAGTAACGGATTTCAAAGATCTTTAGGGCAGTACACTCTGAAGCTACTAAAAAAAATTTCAATTGGAGAAGGGCTTCCGTGGGCTGTGAAAAGACATACAGTCAAGAAGAAACAGCATTTAGATGCAGAAGAACATAATCTGAATGAGTTGTAGACTGAACTGTCTTGAGCCATGGGCAGGGTAGGCAGCTGCTTAGGGTGGCAGACTGTTGGGATTTTTCCTGTGCCAACAAATTTTGTCTCTGCCAGTGGCTTCTGGCATTGATATCCAGGCTGGCTCTCTTGCTGAGGAAGAGGTTGGACTACAGGCTGTGGAAACAGCAGAGTGACTCTTGGCAGAGTCACTCTTCCCAGCTACAGTATTTTATATCTCTAGCTCCAAGGTAGCAGCAACTGAAGCAGGATCTTTCCTTGAGTCCTTACTCCTCTTCACAGCATCACAGACTTGTTGAGGTTGGAAGAGGTCTGTGGAGGTCATCTAGTCCAACCCCCTTGTTCAAGCAGGGTCACCTAGAGCCAGTTACTGAGGACTGTGTCCAGATGGCTTTTGACTATCTCCAAGGAGGAAGACTCCTCAGTCTCCCTGGGTTAAGTATTCCAGTGGCCTGTCACCCTCACACTGAAAAAAGTGTTTCCTGATTTTCTGACAGAGCCTCCTGTGTTTCAGTTTGGGCCCATTGCCTCTTCTTCTTCACATCAGAAGTTGTCCAGGCCTGGTATGGTCTTGACCCTCCAATTGTGAGGTGGCTAATTCAAGCTTGTCTGCCTGGTCCTGTGCTAACTTGGTAGCTCACAGCCAGAAGCTAGCTCCAGCCCCCCTCAATTGCTTCAAGACTGTGAACTTGAGCTGCACAATAAAAATAAAAATTAAATATGGTGTGTACAGATTCAGGTGAATATGAATAGATCCAGACAAATGTCATTGTCTTCTGTCTTCATCTAGCTAACTTATTTCCAAGAAAACTCCTCCAGAATATAAAGGGCAAGCAAAAGCCATTTGACTTATATACAGTTTACAAATTAAGTTGGTTTTATCCTATTTTTCAAGCCCTCATTTATATCTGATTAGCTAGTGCCACCCGAGAGCCCTGCCATTTGTTTAACACTAACTGCTTCCAAAACATTTCTCTTAGTATCCTCTAGAAAAACTAATGCCAGTTCTATAATGAAACAAAGGGTTATTATCATTCACAGAGTTGTGTAAGTACATTTATGCTAGGTTTGATACTTGCTCTGTAGCTTATGAAAACAAAATTTCCTTTTTTTTTCTACATCAACAGTTTAAGAAAAAGTCAAATCTAATAATGTTCAAATACGTAGAAATACAGATGGGGTTTTCTTACCCTTAACTTTACAAAATCCATTAAAAGATCAAAAAGATTTGTTTAGACTTGATCTTTGCCCCATAAATTCCAAGGAGCAACAATAAGCAAATAATTCACAGTAATTAACTGAGATTTTATAATACTAGTGCACATAATAAATTATGCATGCAAGGAAGGTATGATTTGCTCCTTAAATCTGTCTGTAGGAAGTGCTACACATTCCTCCAGAATTAAGAAGTAATTCAGAAAGCTGTATGTTAAAACAGAAAAAGAGCTTGCCTTTTTTTTTTTGTATCGGACTCACTGAATAGCAGGCCCAAGTGCTTTTTCCTTTTCTCTCCTATCTTTGTGTGTTCTCAATTGACTTGCTTAAGACTTGAGATGGTATAAAACACCATGTATCTGGACAGGACCCAAAGGAAGGGACCACATAGGTGCACTCCACCAGGAGAAGACCAATAATAATACCTTGATTTGGCATCCTGGTCTACAGCCAACATAATCTATGCCCTACCTCGGGTGAAAGGCTGCACCTTCCCTTTGCAAGGTACAGACCCTTTTCTCCTCATAGGACTATGTGAGGAGGTTGGGCCAGGTCTCCCAGTTGTGCTGCCTTCCCAGCCAGGCCTGTAACACCAGCAGCACAAACAGTTCAGTTGGGTAGGACACCCTGCCTGTGGGGAAATAGCCCACCAGAAGAAACACAAGTTTGTAACAGTCCCACCCAATAAGGAAGCCAGCACATGGCCCAGTCAAGGGACTTAAGATGCACAATTGTATTTAAAGGAGCTTCCATCAACTTATGGAGTAATACTCACCATTTTCTGCCTATAAGTTTAGATAACAAGCTCAAATTCCTCAACACATTTTAGCAGATACTATAGGCAAGTTTGATGGGATCTCAGCTAATTAATTGGGATTCAGTGTTTTTCTAATACCAGGGTGGACATTCAACCTTATGCCCCCCCAATTAGAATAGCTGTAGTGAAGGAAAGGATAATAACCTTAGAATTAATTGGATTTTGCAGCAGGCTGTGACAAGCTGTCCAACACATATTCATACGGTCCATTCTGCTTTTACAAGCTAAAGCCACAGACTGCAATTTATTGCTGCTTCTTGAGGTTGAAATTAGAAAGAGTATTAACGTTGGTAGGAAAATATATTAGCAGAAACACTTGCTGGAGCTCAGAGATCTGCCTTTTGGCTGAGATCAATAACCAGAAAGCCCAAGGCTGATCTTTATCAGAATATGGAATGAATGCCTAGGAGAATGGATAATAAGTACTGTCCAGGGATTTCATTCCCTTCCTACAACCATGTGAAAAATGTAGCCACTGGGTCCCACAAAATTATAGGCTTCATTTAGATGAAAACTTAGGTGTGCTTTTATTTAACTAGCAATAAAAATTTTGAAGCACTAAAAGCTGGAAACTGCTGCTGTAGCTTTCAGCTGCAGGCATAACATGACTTGTCCTCACGGAATGAGATAGCTGTTGCAAGGACTTTGTTTCCTGAGGTGTTTGTACAGCACCTAACACCTGCTGGTTCCCAAGCTCAACAGGGGACAGCAGCTGCTTCTCTGGTGTACCAGTTAAGTAACCGTAGTTCACAGTGATATGTGGCACATTAAGATTCAGCGAGTATCTCATTGGAGCAGGAATCATAGAATGGTTAGAGTTGGAAGGAAATTCATACATCCCCGGCCACGTGGATTCTTCAGTGTTAGTCCTGGATGAGTACGTCCATGTTTTGACTCCTTTGCAAAAGCTGAAGGTAAAGGAATCACTGCCTACTGGCTTTCCTCCTGGAGAGTCCAAGAGGAATTGCTCCTCTTCCTTGAGTGCTGTGTCCTGCTGAGCTCAGAGCCATCACACCCTCATATGACAAAGGAAGTGGAATGTGTGTGAACTGTGATGCCTCCAGAAGGCAGGGACAACTTATCTGATTAGGAAGTTCATGGCCATGTGTAGCGTTAGATTTGCTATGTATTCATCTGGATGCATCTGCACAACTACCCCAAAAAAACAGGTCCAGACTGAAAGGTGTCTGCATATATGTCTGAACGGAAGGACTTAGACTTGGCTTTGTGATGCTGACCACTCTACAGCCACCCATGTTTCCATCAGCTAGAGACTGGCTTATCATAACGTGCTCTTTATTATGTATATGTTTGTCTTAATCTGAAATGGCAATCAAGGCAGGGAAGGATCACCTGAGAGATCTGCATTAGTGATGACCTTCTTTAAAACTGAAGGGACTTGCTAGACATGCACATTCAGTAACAGGCCATTGAAGCCAACGGTTTCTCCTTCAGTCATCCAAAAGAGCTGGAGTCTGTATACCTTTCTGCTGTACGGACTTTGACACAGCTTCTAACAAATAAACCTACAGCAACTGTAAATGCATTGGACAAATGAAGTGGAGAGGCATTCCTCACCTAGTGGGAAAACCTTGCAGAGGGCATTCGGGTAGTGTACTCAATTTATCACCTATGATCTCTTTATGCTTTTTCATGTAATGTATCCAGAGAGAAAGCATAGATAATGTTTTAGTAAGTCAAATAAAACAAAGAATATGCATACAGCCTGACTACTCAGCCTCTTGGAGCATTCAGATACTGAGTCAAAATTAGCAAGTGACAAAATGAGTAATATGGGATGGCTCAGAGCATTAGGTAACATCCACAGAGGAGCGTGCCACTCAGAATTCAGTGATGAACAAGTGGTTGGTCCTGCTTGTACAGACTGTGAATAAGGATGATGTGCAATTCCCAATGGGCACACATAAGTGTTGGGGGGAAAACCCAAACCACATTTGATTTAAGCATGCAGGCAGATCTGTTAGCTGAGCTTGCAGAGAGCAGGCCTGACGATCTTGCTATAACCACAGAGAACAAGTCCTCTGTTTGCAAACATAGTTAACTACTGGCATGCACATTCCCTCCACGGTACCCCGGCGTAAACGGGCTCCCGAGGAAGTGGTTTGGTGAGAGGGTGACAGATGACTACAGACCTTGTCCTGATCAGAACTGATGAGTTCACGTTGACTCAAGGCTGACAGCTGATGACTGGCTGCATTCATGGGAGCACCCTGGAAATCTCTGTACAGCCTGCACGGATACAGTGCCTGGCATTGCTGTCTGCTGGTATGCCTCTGGTGTGCCACCACAAGCAAACCTGGGAGCAAAGTGTGCCTTTACCAAGCATACACCGGGGTCACTGCATGTGATCTCTCCCAGTCAGCACTCAGGCTCGCTGAGGAGACAATAAGGCGGAAGTTACATTTTCTGTAACATATTAGGGGTCAAAACCTTCAAGCTGAGCTGCTCCAGCTAGTATCCAATTTAATTAAAAGGATATATAGACTGAAATAAAATGAAATGATGAAGAAAATCCACCCAAGTACAAATCCAACTCAAGATTTAGGACTCTGAGACTAAGAGATGATTTCAGCCCTCTCTCTTCAATCACGTGCAGTTTTGCAGTTCAAAAACCAGCTTGAACTAAGAAGGAAAAAAAAAAAAAAGGAAAGAAAGCACCTCCAAAACTCAGTGTTTATCTGAAACGAAAACCAGCTGTTTAGATGAATAATTTATTTGCATTCCAACAGGTGGGTTGGGAGCTCACTGGTGCCTGAAGGAGCTGAGGCCTTTAAAAACCCTGTGAGCTGTGGATGTTCCCATCTTTTCAGTGCCCAACCTAATTCTCTCACCCTCTTGTATATCTAGGTACTGGAGACTTTCTAGTTTTTTTCAGCATCTCAATAAGAAGTTGCAATGATGTACGAAATAACATTATCACTGCCTACAGAACTAGTGAGTTAAAGGCAGTGATCCGCAGACAGTGCTAGGTTGTGCTATTTCTGTATTATTTCACTAAAACATTGTCAGTGGAGCCCAGCAAATGCAAACCTTAACAAAGATGACAAAAATAGCTAGAAAAGAAGGTCCTCCTGGAAAGAACACAGCTACAAGAGAAACTAATAAGTGCATTTGATATGAAGTTACTTTATTTTTATTTCAATACAAATAAAAGGGATACAGAAAATGCATTAGTAAGATTCAAGTTATATTTTTTGTATATATAAGTGCTGGATTTTAGATCAAAGCTAATTGTTTCTTTTTTTTTTTAATACTTGAGTGCTTTTTAGTGAAAGTACACTAACATTGATATTTTCTATAGCAGAGATGAGTAGCACTGCTAAGGGGATAACAAATGCTTTGCTCTGTATTAGAACCCTAAGTAGCAGCTAATTTACAGGCTTTCAGAAAAGTAGGGCAAAGAAATGGAACAAAGTTAATTCTTTTTTTTTTTTTTTGCCACAGTGCAATTTTCATTTTGCTGCCCATCTGGGATTTTGCTCTGCTTTGAACCAGAGCTACACAAATCAATGTGAACTGTTTTATAACTTGTTAATTGTTCTGTCTACCTATACACATGCATAACTGAGGAAAAGAAACGGAGTGATCAGTGGTTAATTACATTACAATTACTCTTACATGTTATATGATTTAATCTTTTACAATTATACTGATACTTATCAGGAAATTCATGTGCACTTAGATAATATTTTTTCGTGAAAAATTGGTCCTTAACTAGAGTATATTCTGTAATTTTCTTATTCTAAGAATAACTTTCCTTATTTCGCATAATTTCTTATTAAGCCCTGAACTTTTGGGGAAATACTAATTTGCAGTGCTATTTAGCTGACAAGCATGCATACAGTATTACTTTTAACTTCTAGTACATTACAAGATAATAATTAAAATTTTGTAGGAAATATGTTGTCTTTTAACTAATATGAAGTTATCAATTGATAAGAATTGAAGCTTACCAATATCAAAAGATCTCAGTATCTCTAGGTCTTGATTTGTGCTGATATCAAAAAATTTCTTGAGACTGAACAAAATAAATGCCTATTGAGATGAGAAGATATCAATGTCTATTGACAAACATTGATGGTAATAAACTATTGATATAAACACCTTTAGATAGGTGTTGAAATTGATAGGCTTCGATGTCTATCTACATCAAAAGGACTCACTATCTACAGGTCTTGATTCCTACTGGCATTGAAAGGTTTCTTGAGACCAAAGTGTTTGGATTCCTATTGATATTGAAAGGTATTGATGCCTATGAACATCAAAAAGTCTTGCTATGACTCAATGTGAGTGTGAGCTCAATGCTTACTCACATCAAAAGCAGTTTCTAGATCGATAGGTGCAGATGCCTATTGAGCTCAAAAGATATTGATATCTATCAATAAACACTGATGTCCATCCATGGGTGTTAAAATTGGTACATATTAGCTATATTAGCTAATTGGTATCTATTATCTATAGCTATTGGTATCTATGCCTAAAAATAGGCATTGACACCTATTGATATCCAAAGGTCTTGCTACTGATAAGTCTCAATGTCTACAAATACAAAGATCAGTCTCAAGACAGACAGGCGTAGAAGCCTATCAATTTTGAAAGGTATCAGTGCCTATCTATAGGTATCAAGACTCTTCAGTATCAGTGCGTATGAATTTCAGGTGTTGGCTCCCTATTGGTCTTGAATCCTACTGATACCAAAGAAGATTTTGCTATCTGCCCTGAGAAGACCAACCAGACATTTTAATGGTCAAAAATCTTCATAACTATAATGGAATTCTGAGGTGCCCAGAAACATCTGTGCATTGGAAAGTGGCTTGAATTCATACACATTGCAGTCAGATGTGAAATTGTCTACTCTACTTTGCCTATTTGTTCCTGTTTAGAAATTTAGAGGTAATGGTGCATCTCATTTACCCTGGAGGGCTGAGAAGTGCTGCCTACTGTGTCTGGCTGTGCTGTTTGAAGATGTCTTCACTGTTTCTGGCAATACAGTGGCAAAATAACATTTCATTAGCCTCAATGGCTCTGGTATCCTAAGACTACTTCTGTTAACACTGTACCATACTATGTGGTGCAACAGAGATGTACCTTCAAAGTCAGAATGACAAATCTAAAAATTTCTCCATTACTTCCCATACTTCTCTTACTTCAACTCACTTCTCATCACGTACAAAACTCAAAATTTTAAAATGCATTTTAGTTAAATTAGCGTGCAAGCCATGGTAGCACTCTTGTTTTATATAATTTTGCCTTTGGTTTACCCTAAAAGTAATCAATGTCTTAAATAGTGTTTTGTACAGATTCAACTTAATTAGAGAGAAGACACTGGCAGTGGACATAAAAATAATTAAGCATCAGTTGAAGATAGATAATATTACTGCATTATGACTCAAGTTCACTATGTCTATCCCTCATCAAAGTGAGAACAGGTTATATGAGCTGTTTTCTGCCAGTCAGTGCCGCCACTGACAGTGTAAGGCAAACCACCTGAATTTGCAGTGGAGTGGACAAGAAGAGCTCACACAAGCAACACGGTAAGTGCTGGCTTGGGAGCAGTAACATCCAGCAGAGGCTTGGTAGCAGCCAGGTGAGAGAAGGGCCAGTGGTTACATATAAAAATGACACAACCATTTCTACAAGAAACCTCTAGCCCCAGTTTCTGCTGCATTGCACTTTCTCACAGGCCACGGTCATGGAGGTGAATGGTTGCTGCAACTCGGCTGATAAGCTGTTATGCACTACTCTACATCAGTTTATCCTGAGCTTGGGTTCTAGACCGCAAGTCTGAGGTGTTATTGTTGGTGAAAATACTGAAGACCAACCTTTTTATGCTGACCACCTTGAGTGTAACTGTTAACACGTGTTAAGCAAGTACAGAGAAAAAAAAAAAAAAGTATTTTTTTCCAGAGACTTCTCATTGCCAGACTTTTCTAGACACCCTGGTGGCTTCTGCTATCACTCCCCAGCACCCTCTGATTTCTTCATTGGCACAAGCCCATAGCAGAAGTTACCATTCTTTTGGCACTGTATGCCTGAGCACCTACACATACGTTGTTCACAGTTCCCATGATATCACTGATCTTTGGCCAGGGCCCTACACATGTGCTTGATGCTCCTACTCCAGACTTTGGGAATTGCAGGGGAATGGGGAAGTCAACTGAATCTTTAAAATAAACACACATAACAGATTGTGGATCTGCAACCTAAAAGTCAGCTGTAAGAACAAAGAGACTACTTTTCAAAGGAAAGTGTAACAGACGGATTTCTTTTCAATGCTTCTAATTAGACATCATTTTCAGGGATCAGTCAAGAAAAAATGTGAAAGAAAACTATTTCCCTCTCCGTAGCCGAAACATAAATTAAGAGAACCAGAAGGAAGGATTAGAGGTTCCTTCAACGTAAAAGGCACCTATGGAAAGCCTGATATTGGGGAAAAAAAAAAAAAAAGTCATGCAATACAACATATTTAAAAAAAGTGTTCTCTTAAGGGAAGGACATAATAACATAATATTCAAGAACAAGGTGTCATGGTTTCAGCTGGGATGGACTTGACCTTCTTGCTAGCAGCTGCTGTAGTGGTATGTTTTGGGTTTGGGATGGCAATACTGTTGGTGGTGCACTGGCGTGTTTAGTGGTTGCTAAGCGGTCAAGGCCTTTCCTGCTCCTCACATCACCCTGTCAGCGAGCAGGCTGAGGGCACACAAAAATCTGGGAGGTGACACAGCCAGGACAGCTGACCCCAACTGACCAATGGAATATTCCATGCCATATGGCATCATGCTCATTATATAAAGCTGGGGCAAGAAGAAGGAAGGGGGGGATGTTCACAATTGTGGTGTTTTGTCTTCCCGAGTAACCACTATGCATGATGGAGCCCTCCTTCCATGGAGATGGCTGAACACCTGCCTGCTGATGGGAAGTAGTGAATGAATTCACTACTGGTTTTGCTTTGCTTGCATGCATGGTTTTTGCTTTGTGCATTAAACTTGTCTTTATCTCAACCCATGAGTTTTCACACTTTTACTCTTTCGACTCTCTCCCACATCCTGCTGTGGGATAAGTGAGTGACTGGCTGCTTGGTGCTTGGTTGCCAGCTGAGGTTAAACCACAACACTGTATTTTGATTATTCACCACTATTAATGACATCAAAAAAGTTTGGAGGATAAACTGATGATTCAAGGCAAAAAGTAATATAAAGCATAAAAGGTATAGAACTAAAAAGTTATTTCTATTTCTTTTATGTATGTCTGCTGTATGGAGTCAGCTATTTCAGAAATAACATATAAATAACCCAGCAAACATTATTGTTGTTAAAGCAAGTTTTGTTCTAGCATTTAAAGAAAATTGGGGAGATTTCCAATAAATCCTTTAATAATGTGAATCCTGGTTTTCCATTTCATCTTTTTTCAGACCAAAATTATTCATGGATAGATACAGGTTTTGTTAGATTATTCTTTTTCTAAATCTTGGAGAAACATGCTTCAGTTGCTCATAAACAGCTTCCTTTTGCTTAAAGGCCCAGATTGATAAGTATATTTTCTGAACTGCAGATGACTAAAAAAAAAAATAATCAAAGGATTAATGCCTTATTCTCAATTCACAATGTGCCCGAGGAAGAAAATTGCCTCAATTGAATATCAATGGCAAAACTCCATTGACCTCAACAGGCCAAGATTTCAGCCTTTGTTCTTTGCCAATTTGCTGATATGAAAATTCAAATATCTGTATCTTTTGATACAAGGCAAATCTCAGAACATGCATTTGCGAGCATCAAATAAGAACGGGGAACAATTATGTTTGTTAACTAAGCAAACATTTAGAAATGGAATCAATGTTTTCAGACATTTTTCATAGGACTTGCCTTTCATTATTAGCTAAAACCAGCTTTCATCTATTGCTCTCAATATTTTTGTTTCCCATGCACTAGAGATGCAAATCTATACTGAGGCTTAGCTCTCAAGGTTGTTGCCTCAGATTTGGTCAAGCTCAGCAGTGACTGAACACTGTCACCACTCGACATCTCTTTGGGATCTGTGTGAAACGCCTGATGGGTTCAGTGCAGTCCCAGGGAGCTGCTGTCTACATTATGAAAAGTACAACCAGAAATTACATTAATTAACAACTCTGGGATTTTCCAGGCAGCCAAGGACTGAGTAAACTGCAGGTGACGGAATTATTCTGGCACCTTGGGGTAGCCCCTTCTGGCCAGAAATGTGGCTCATTGGTGAATCTGGTGTGAAAACTTGGACTGAACTAACACAAGCTGATGAAGGATTTTAATTCTCCAAGGATGCCAGCCCAGCACCTTTCATCTCCACTAGAAATATAGCGAGTTGCACACAATGAAACAGAGGAGAATTATTTCTCCTCATTGTCCCAGCAGTTTGGCTGGGCATTATTTTACTTTACAACATGGCCAGTGGGCGTGAGCTCCAAACTCTCAGCCACAGGGGTAAATTAAGTGAAAAACTCATTTTAGAAAGTAGCACATTAAACTAAGAAAATGCATTTGTAAATCTTTCCCCTGAGCTCTGGAGCAGCCTTCCTGGGGCTGGCACAGCCTCAGTGTAATGGATGGCTGCACAGCTGCCTGGCAAAAATTGCAAGCTCTCCCACTTGCATGTGTGCAGAACAGGAGAGGAGCCACAGACCAAGCTGAAAGCTGCTGACACCACCTCTATAAATATGCAACTGACTTTTCTCAGTTTTCTTTGTTGTCTCAAACAACTGCTGAATGATTTTTTCAAGTAAATTTCACGCTATTCTTCAGACAACTCATTCAGCTCATTTGACTTTATTTATTCATTCCCTGCTAACAGAAGTGGTAGAGATGAACAACTTAGTATATACAGCAAAGCAATTATACAAAATGAAATTCTAAAGGAAAGGGGTAAAAAAAGAAAGAAGTTATTGTGTTTCCTTGATCCTGCTGGCAAATCCAGAGGAAAGTGGACATTCATGTCTTTGAATGACAGCTGAAAGAGGGATTCTCATGGCAGAGCAAGCTCCTTGTTTCTACGGTGTGCCATACACCTGTCTGGGTATGCAGCTGAAGACATCACTACCTATGAAGTTCATCCAACATTGAACTCCTGTGATTCCTCTAAATTTCGTATTGTAATAACCCTCCCTAGATACACTAGCATAACTAGATGAGAATATTTTACATATATCTCTGTTATCTTGGGGAGAGAATTAGTATTTTCTAGTCAATGCAACTTGCATGAATGTGAGATAACTTTCAGTGTGCAATATTGCACACTGAAAGTTATCTGAACCTAATAATAGCTATGACCTTTATTATCTCCTAGAATTTGATTACACTTTCTGTTAATAAGACTAAGGGAAGGTCAACATAATACCCTTGATAAATATTACCCGGGTAGCAATTTACTTAGTCACTGTAAGCACTGTAGCTCAGCAGTTGTGACATAACACTGCAGTCTATCAAATATCTGTTCCCAGTGCTTCTTCCCTGTGGAGTGGTGACTGCTGGGAATCCACCATTTACCAGCTCCAAGGAAGAGATGCCTATTGCTTAATCTAATAAAATCTGCTGCAGCTGTGACTAACACTTTCCATGCCCAGTGGATACAAAGATCACAGCTTGCATCACTATGGCGAGATTATACTGTAAAAAAAAACACAAGAAGAACAAAAAAACCCTCAAATAAAACAACAAAAAAAAAAAAAAAACCCCAATGACAAAAAAAAAACCAAAACCAAACCCACA
The DNA here is from genome assembly GCA_033628505.1 of Tringa tobata. NCBI lineage: Eukaryota > Metazoa > Chordata > Aves > Charadriiformes > Scolopacidae > Tringa > Tringa tobata. The sequence goes on from JAHREE010000487.1 coordinate 1,781,293, forward strand.
AAAAAATAACCCCACACCAAACAAACCAAAACCAAGCTCAAAGCAGCAAGGTTGTTATAAAAAGGAAAAGCCTGCATAAAACTCAGGATTTTTTTTCCTTTCCAGCGTCTTTCTTTTGGTTTCTTCCACTTCTTTCCAGCTGCCTCTTCTGTTCCTCAACTCCTCACCTGGTTGCCTGCTTGCATCTCATCCCACTCTCATCTTGGAGCTACCACTTGAACCACTTCTGTTACTGAGGAGACCAATGCTTTTTGGTCACTTGAATGCCATGGCTCCTCATCACTGTGTCTCAGAGCTGAGACCCGCTCTGCTAGGCCTAGGTGTGCTGCCTCTTCTGCATTTTATATTTAAACAGGACCATGTCAGTTACACCACCTTACATCTTTCCTGAGTCATTTTGAAACAAACACTCCACTGGTGACACCTAGGATATGATAAGAGTAATTCTGTCAGTCCCATAGGGCTCAGCTATCATAGCCAAACAATCATCGTAGGTAAGTCAAGGGTGTTGGTCCGTTTCCACAGGGATCTTACGCTAATGGGCAGGAATCAAAGGGAGCTCCCAGGGCCACCAGTGCAGAATAAAGACCCTTAGAGTTGCAATAAGGGACAAAAAAAATCCCGTGAACACAAATCCCATGCTAGTACAGCTGGTTGTGGAACAGAGCGCGGAGGGAGAGGAAGGAGTCATACACTGCTTTTAAGGGGTCTGTGAAATCCAATTTAGAAAAGCTAGGTCCATAGCTTACCTATGGGAAATTTCTTAAAGGGCTTGCAGATTTCCAAAAGCACCTGTAGTACTAGATTGCATCTCTCTGGGTTACAAGCCTGTCATTCGATTTATTTGTAATGGTTGCTGTGTTACTGTGGCTTTGTGAACAAAGTTCAGGTGGTCAAGGTGTACCACTTTTAGGGGTAATGCTTGTGTTAGAGCCCCTGAGTATGTGACAACTTCTTTCTTTGCTTTGAAGGTCTTGCTGCTATCTTTCCTTCCTATTTTTAGCTATTTTATTACTAACTTCCAAAGGAGGAAAAAAACCACAAATTATCCAAGCACTTAGACATCTTTAGATGTTACAGTTCAATAGCAGTTTACTGCCATTTTGGTAAATTGTGCTCAGCAGTGAGCCACAATTAAATGAAATCTTCATTCTAAATGTCTCTAAGATAAGGGTGTAGATTTACTCTCCTCAGAATATTCTATACCTTTATTAAATGCACATGTCATTACAACATAAAAAGATTGGCTCCTCAAGCAGTCTCTGAAAGATGGCTACATTTATTTTGCTCTCTTCCTCAGATGACTACCAGAAATGCCTGGAGCAAGATTCTGTTCCTGGTAAATATTGGGCAAACTGGGAGCTTGCTCCTTTTGCAGACCTACCCCATTCACTGGCATTTGACTTGTAGGTTTAAAGGGATGGACCGGAGGAGGGGACCAAAAAAGACACAAGAAGAAAAAAAAAAAACAACCAATAAAGCCTCACTAGAATTCTCCTCACCCCACTTCTTGAAAAATCCACTTACTCCAAGCTGTATCCATAAATGCAGTTACATACTCCATGCTTAAGTGTCCATCTTATTGCTAATCCATCAGACTCAGCACCATCATTTCAAAGAGATAAGGACATTTCATACAAAAGAGCTGATCCTCCACCTCATGGCAGCATGACCATTTTGACTGTGTTGGATAAGCTGGGAAAAAAAAGACCATGCAGATGGTGCTCGTTATTTTCCCAGCACTGTCTTATGTGAGGAGAGAGCATTGTAAAGGAAATCTATCCCAGCCTCTGCTCCTAAATTCTGTCTTTTTTTTGTGTGCGTGCCTGGACAGTAGTTCAGGCATTGGCACGCACTGACTGACCTCTGGCTGAAGCTGGATGATGCACTTTCCTCCCTACAGGGATAGGCAGCTCTCCAGGAGCCTGCCTTCAACACCCAGCTGAGAAAGAGAACCTCACTGAGCACAGGGCTGACCAGCAATGCTCTTTTTGTCATGGATGTCCACCACTGGGGCATGTAGGGGAGGATAATGTGAGAAGAATAGGCCTGAGACTAGTGTCTCCAACAAAATTCTTAGCTCACAGCAACTCAAAAGCTGCCACTTCTTTTCCCTTGATGCTTTCCTGAGACCTGATGAGCTGACTGTACATAGAGCAGGGCAATATGCAAATAGACTCCATATGTATTTCCCAATTTTTCTTTTGTGACTGATACTCCTATACTGCTTTAAAATATTAATTAAAAAAAATATCCCAGCAGCATTTCATTGTTTCCAAAGGAAAATAATTGGTTAAACAGCCAGTCTTACCAGATCCTGAGTACCCTCTGTAAGGTGCAGAGTAGAGGGCAGGGCAGCCTCAGGGTAAGAGACAATGACTGGTGTATTTAACACCTCGGAGGGTATGGTCCACCCTCACCTGTCTCCCATCACCACAACCACCATCCTCAGCAGGCATCACTGTGGCAAGCTTAATGCTTTGGAGGAGCTCAGGAGTCAGAGCTGAGTGAGACATTGTGGGCACCACTGTTTCAACACCGCCAGTTTGATATAATCTAATTACAGCTGCGATGAGCAACTGCTGGGCTGTGCTGTGTTCTGCAAAGTAAAGAGCTCCTGACAAAAAGGCATAATTTTCACACAAACCAGAAAAATGAAGAGTTGTCTTCCAGATAGCTCTAGCTGACTATTGGGAACACCAAAGTGAGCAGCCTATTTATTATATTACATCTGACATTATGAGAGCCTGTGTAATGTAATTATCCATAAAAGTCCCAACAGTCCGCCAATTGTTCCTCACAGGTGTACTTGTTTTTAAGACAGCTATCCTAGATATCCATTACTTACAGCCTCCTGCTTGCCTTTATCTGCTCTCTAAGCATTATTAGCAGGAGTTCTTTTTGCCATGAACAACTGAATGAAAATATTTTGGAACCACACACGAGCTCTTGGTTTAAAAATACAGATGTGTTGTTATTCTTACTACAGATTTTTTTATGTAATTATCTGTTTAGCTAGGACATTTGATGGATTTATAACTTATGTTCCTCATTGGTGTGCTGGAATGGAAATGTTCTTTTGCAGGCTGTGGGCCTTACTTTGGTCCCAGGGAGCACTGGGGCCCTGGGGTTTATTCCACTGACCTCTGTAACTTTACTGAGGAGTACAAGGAGCTGTGCTTCCTCAAAGAAAGAGAAATCTCACCCTGCAAGATTTGGCAGTACACCCACTTAGGGTCCAAACTCTCTGATTTACAGAACAGGAGTGTCACTCTTGGACAATTAATACCAGAACAGAGGATTATGGTCAGCAAGAGACTGAGATGCTAAGAACTCAGAATGTTCTCCATTTAAAGAGGCTCTGAATGGTGAGCACGTTGTTGGTTTATGCTATTTTCAGACTGGTTTTTTGCTCCTTTTTATGAATTGCAGATTTTAATGAAGGCTAGGAAAAACAGGAATAAATAAGGAGAACTTTTAATGAGGAATACTGAATAGTGTATGCCACCTCATGTGTAAATATAAACATATATCAGCTGCATTGCTGTGGATTTCCTATGGAAAGTGTTTGTGAGGTGTTGGCAAATTCTGTGTTTCACTAAGTCTATTTCTAATGTTCTGCCAGGGAAATATATCATAAACTCACTGAGGAAAGAATGGTCAACGCATTTGTAGACAACAGTAATTAACCTCTAAGCTTTAGGATCTTAGAAGGTTGCCACGGTAATGAGAAAAGGGTCCTACTTGCATGCATACAGTGAAATTATTTACATACTTAATGAAGCTCATTTGCTCAATTTGGGATTCTTTAGAAAAATAAGGTGCAACTACATACCAGAATATTTACTTGATGGAATTATATTATATTCCATAACTTGGAGTGTATGTACACCATTTCATAACACTGGCGGTAACTGAAAACAGTTTCTATGGACTAATTTCCAGGATCTGCAGTCATAATTCATCTTTCCTGCTTGAGAAATTAATAAAGAAATATTGATTTGTAATCCCAGTCTCTTTGTGATTGACAGATGTCTTCCTTGAAATGGACATTCTGCCACACTGCTTGAGCTCAGGTGGCTTTATCTTGTGACTGGTAATACTATCTGAAACGTCTCAGTCATGTTGATTGACCTTCACTACAGACCATGGATTGGTCCTCTTGAGAGGAATTAGGTTCATATTGTGGGTCAGGGAAAGCGAGAGAGATTTGGATAAGGCCTAGGAACCCAAAACACAGTTGTCTGTGGCTCAATCTAAATGTGAAATCCTTAAAACCCCAGCTAAGCTGACTAGAGGTACCATGGGAGGTTTTTCCATTCTTTACAACAAAGTTACTCTCGCCCCCAAAATACAGTTATGAGCTCCTCTGTCTTAGTTTTGACAGTTCATGCAGTTGCACATGCACCCGTGCAGGAAGGTGGGGGCCTGCCTCTATCACTCTTGTGTGCACAGACCGAGTCAGGAACACCCAAGAATGAACACCTAGCTCAGAATGCGCTGCTGATTAGAGCATTTTTATGAGGAGAAAGGCACCACCATTACCTCCTGTACATCATTTCTGACCTCCTGTTACAAGTCCTTCGCCTTCCTCAGTGTGCTACCTTTTGTGGATCTAATTCTTAGACAACAGATTCTTTATCCTTCATAAGAAGCCTACACATTTCACTTGGAGTTGCAAATCTTTTCAGGCCACCAGGAATCTAAAAGTATTCCTAAAACTGCATCACACTGCAACAGTAAAGATGCCACAGTAAATGGCAAAAAATTCTTTAAGGTGCCCAAAGTAATAGATAGAAAATCCTCAGTGGAATCTCCTGACTTTTAACTATGTAGTCTGTGATGAGTGGAAGAGTGATGAGTGGTTTTAACTAGGTATGTTTCTAAAACGTATTATGAGAGTTTTTCAATTAATCTATTCTGAAAGACTGGGTAAGCATGGAAAGTGTGGTATTCACACATAGAATCAGGTAAAGATGAACCTTAGTCTCTCCCTTGGTTGTAGGTACAACTTTGCCTGGCTACAGCTTTAGTGTCCCACCTCACACTCCTTACATTGCCTATCCAATCCTAGCAACACGCCTGGAAACACAAGAATCACAAGAAGAATGGATTCACTTTCCAAGGGAAGACAGTAGCTCTGGAAAATTAATCAGGATGTTCACTTGGAATTAGGATGGTGTTATGGTTTGAGAAAATCCATAACAATCTATTGTCGTTTAGACAATTATTCTATCACACAATGACCCCTCCCCACCTGGAAAGGGGAATCGGGGAACACAAAGAAACACAAGGGCTGAAATAGAAATAGATTTAATAGACTAAGACTAAATAATTAACAATAATACTAAAGAACCAGTATTAATCCCGATACTGATATAAGATATACAAGGATTATACTCAGCCAATTCTATCAGTAGGAAGCTGTGCACTCCCAGCAGGCACAGCAAATGGTGGACACTGTCAGCGCAATGGCTTCAGGAGGAAGGGAAGGCCTCAGGGGTTGGGCACCGGGGCAAGGAGTTGTCTGGACCCGCCGCCATCAAGGGAGAGAGAGCTATGCAGCAAACTTTTCTAATTTATATGGAATGTGATGTTCATGGTATGAATTAATCCTGTTGGCCAGCCTGGGTCAAATGCCCAGGCCTTGCTCCTCCTAGTTCTTGCACCTGACAAGGCTCAAAAACACTAACCTTGAATCCCACAGAGCCTGGTTGGCTATAAAGTAAATATTTTCACAAATTCAGACACTAGAGTCTTCCAAAAGTGCAATTTTACCCAGCATTTGAAGAAAAGTTAGTCCTGTGTCTCTCAATCCAGTACAGATGGGGAGGAAGAGACACGTTCAGCAGTATGAGAAAACACAAACTTAAACATACTGCATCCTCTGCTCTCCACAACCAGTTTATTGTGGCACTATGGGGTGACACAATCAAGAAAGTTCTTCACTTAATGATAAGCACCCTGGTTTAATAAAATGAAAATATTACCTTTGCCTTGATAACTTCCAGTGCTGATTCATCACTATTTGAACTCCAGTGAATCAAGTGTCTGCCGAAGTGTAATGGCATTAGGCAGTGAAGATTCAGATCCATTTGGCTGTGGGAGATTTGATTGAGGTCACCAGGACTTAGAGCGGCCCTTATGAGACCCACTAGATAGATATCATGTGCTCGCATTCATCGATCTGTGTCACATGCTAAACTGGGTGGACTTTGCGAATGCGTAGGCCTTGGTACACACTGAGAGAAGGAGTAATCGAACTCCTTTGAATGCATGCTCTGCTTTCCAATTATGATTCTTCTTATTAAAAATTATATAAAGAGAGGAATCAAATACTTTTTTGCTGCACATAGTGTTGTGGTCTTGTAAACCCCACGTGCTACGTGTGTTGTGCTGTAGGAAGACACTGGGTAAGATTAATTTCTGCAAACAGTATTGGCACCAGCAAAGGCTTCCTTTTGACTGAAAGAAAACACAGCAAAACAAAAAGACATTGCACGAGGCAATCTCCCGGCAGCAGCTACAGGACCTGAAGCATACTGCTATCTCACATCATATATGGTTCTCTTGGGCTGTTGTGTGCTAATCCTTACAAGTATTCTATAAATGGAATTATAGCTAAACATGAGCAAATCTTAAGAATGATTCAACTGGTTCAGAGTCTCATTATATTTATTTAACTAGATTTCAATCTTATTCAAATTCCATTCCAAAAAGCTCACAACTCAAGGCTTCAGGCAGCCTTGAAAAAAACACTTAAAAACACAAGAACATGGAAGATACAAAACAAAAAATTGATCTGAATAGCAACATTTCATCCATCTATTTTATCCCCAAGAATTTCAAAGGCAGTTCCGTCTAGTACAGAGGAGACAATAAGCTGACTTAAGAAATAGGGCTGACTCAGCCACTTGGCAGCTGCCTTGCCCTAACAAAATGGCTCCATGTTTTTTCCTGTCTTACCCTTTTCCAGCCTTACTAACACTGGTGGACAGCCTTCTGGGGCTGGAACTGTCTATTTTCATGTACCTGCCCTCTGTCCATAGGTTCATTCCTAAATGACTCTCAACCCTTAGCTCCTGTAGGATCTCTGTTTCTCATGGTTATGGAAAAGAAGAGCCAATACAAGAACAGAGGATACATGAGATCAAGTAGGCATCCAACAGAGTTACAGGAAGGGTAGAAGATAAGGCCAGGAACCCACAAGTTTACGGGAAATATTTTTTTGCTAGTTCTCTGTGACTTGTTAGGTACAGAACAAGACCATAGGAAACAGGATTTCCAGGAGGAGACAGGAAAACAGGAATGGCTATGCTAGGAGACACACTGGTGATGGTAAGCAACTGAAGGGAAGAGACGGATGACAGGGAGAAAGAAATTAGCAGGTAAGGAGAAATCTATTTGCAGATAATCCACCTAGTTTCGGAGACTATGAATCTGACTTCTTTTAAAGATCTACTGTTTTGAGCAACCCATATGTTTTATTTCACTAGGCTTTCTATTTTCCATGGGCTGTCAGGAGGTGTCTGTTTTTTCACTTGCTTTGTGTTCCAAGAAATTCCCCACGTTAAGACTCCCCAAAGTTTATAATTGACCATAACAGAGCTTACACACTTGAAGATGGACGATGTTGAAAGAAGAGACATAGCCACAGAGAAGAAAATATTGTACTGAAGGCTGTTAACAGGGAAATACACTGTCACTGGGAATATCTGCCTGTATAAGAGCAATGTTCAGCAAGGGATCCATATCTAGTGTCCCCCTAGGCTTTGCAGGTGAACTGTCTGAAAAGTCAACTTGAAGGAGCAGCTCTATCTTCTCCTGCTAAGGCCAGGAGATGCTGTTATAATATCTAGTATTCATCCTGGAATATTTATGAGGAGTTTCAGAAGATTGATTTGACCACTGAGGATAGATATGTGAGCATCTGCTGTAATGGCAGTAAAAAGAATTAGACTCATCAGGAATAGTGATTCATAATGATAGTGGCGGTGTTTGCTCTTTGAATATAAAGAATCTACTAGGCTCTTAAATCCAAGAATAACTTACCCTTCTATGTGCAAGAAAAGCCTCCTATTTTCCACAGCAAGAACTTTAGCCAGGAAAGGGCCCAAACATAGGGGCCATTGCACCTGCATACGGGAGTGAGTGGATCATCATTGACTGAGGTATCTCTTTTGCTGATCACCTCATATAAACAAAAGGGCATGCCATCACATTTCCAAAGACATTTGAAAAACTGTTACTGTCTGAAACAGCACAGATGAAGAAACCTTATGTGAAGATCAGGCAAAAAGAACTCACTGATCAGCCAACACCGTTTGTTGCAGAACTGTCCCTAAATGGAGCTTGGGTTCCCAGGCAATGACGAGAGATGAAGTAGGCAAGACATATGTCTTCTCTCCTCCGCCTGGGACCCAAGGAGATGAAGCCTGAACTTGGTCTCTTTTTATGTATCCCATTAAGGAAAAATAAGTAAATACTGTTCATTAACTTCATTAACATTAACTTTCCATCCTTTCTGAAATATGCCCAGAAAGTCATCCTAACGTCCTAAGCGAGGATCACTTAACTTGTGATGAAGTCACTCAGACTGCGTGTACATCTGCCCCCTCCACCTCTGCTCCTCAGGTGAACCAGCAAGACACACATTTTTAAGCTAGGATTCTGCATGCCTTTAGTTAACAGATCTTCACATTTTCCAGGGATAAGGAGTCCTAAGGAAAGGTACTATAGATCTTAATAGAGCTAAAACCAACATTGTATTCTTAAAATTAGAACTTAAATAGCTATTTAAAATGCTGAACCACAGATCTAATTCTCCATGAAATTCTACTGGAGAGCTTCAAAAAAACCTGTGGAAAAGATTTCCTGTTTAACTACAGAGAAACTTTCCACAAATGGGTGCAATGGAGCTCATCAGGCTCTCCAGAGACAGTTAAATGAGCACACACACCCCCTCCTCTTTTAGCCTGCATATTATCTGGTTGAGCCCACACATGCAGCTGAACGAACAGTTCCTGGAGTACCATCCTGCTCTAAAAATGAATCTCTGCATGGTCATGTGCTCTGCTTATAGACAGAGCAGCATGCTTGTGACAAGTGCTGTATATGGGGTGTTTAAGAATACGGCTCCAAAAGATTAGCAGCAAGTAGGTGCTTGCTTAAAATGAGACAGACTTGGGAAACAAACGAAAATGAGTGAATGTTCAAAGACCATTGAGAAACCTCCTCCTTCTAAGGAAACTCTGCCCACATTAGCAGTTTTTTTTTTTAAAAAAAAAAAAGCTTATTTTGGTCATCACTGACAACCTTCCTCTGTTTTGTAGTAGTTCCGTTCTCAAGTAGTCAGGTGCTGCCTGCAGAGCACAGTCCTACTCATCAGGAGCAAAGCTGACAAAATCTGCCTCTTAGCTCAGCATGTTCAGCAGATTGCAGAGTTTATACCGTATATTTGGTGAGTCAAGCATCCATGCTGCCAAGCCTCCATGTGTAAATGCAGGCCTACCCACACTGGCACAGTATAGCAGAAGAGGTTCACAGACTTATTTATTGGAAAAGCATGTTTATTAAACAGCCGTGCTTCAAAATACAACTGCCTTTTTCTTTTCTCTCCTTTTTCCTCATGGCCTCCTCAGAGCTCTCTGGCACCAAAAATTCCACTGCATTTACAGCCAACAACTGCAACTCAGCCTGAAGTCCAGATATAGACTTCACACCCCTCCGGAGCAATCGCTCATAATTTCAGGGGTTTAAGGAATTTCAAGAATTGCCTGCAAAGAGCTAAATCTTATAGAAGTATGACTCCTTCACCACCTGAGACACAGGGACTGTACTTTCTATTTTAACACTCATAAAACATGTACAAGGGCTGAGGCATTTTTGACACATAAATCTTGGTTGCTGAAAGTTCACTCTTGTTCTGCTGCCTCTTACAGTTATTCCAGGCAATCTGCCACTCTCAATGTTTCTGGAACTATAATGGCATCCTTCCCCCCAAAAGTTCATAGTATTGCTATTACCACAAACTTTGTAAGTTAAAACCCTTTTGTTGGTTCTTGATCCTTTTCTTAAAGATCAGGTGCCAATTTGCTTGCCAGTCAGTCAGAAATCGTATTTTAAGAAAACCATTTTAGAGATAGAGGCACAATATGTCCTAGGTGAATAGATGGTGTCCATTTATCTTGTGATCCTCCGAATCCTTATTTTAGAACAAGAGATAGCGTGTACACCTGATGTATATTCAGTATGAGATAAACTGTCACAGGTACTGAAAAGTCTGTGCTCTGTGATTCTGTGGGCCATCTGCAGACCTCAAAACAGGTAGTCTGGTTCCTGGCTCCCGTCTATGCCTGGGCAAGAAACAGGCGAGGCTAGTCCTTCTGCCTGGTCGAGGTCACTCACAGCCCTGCACCGCTCCTGTTCTGAGAGGCCAGGCTGAACATCTGCCAAACCCCAACATTTCTCCGCTTGTAGGAAGCTATGTGAAAATGCAGAAGAGGAAGATTCCTTGCCTCTCCTATTGTCATATGCAAGAAGATGTTTAACATAAAACAACAAAGAAATATGGATCTGGCCTTTTATCTACTGGCATGAGCCTGAACGATCCCCGGTACAACTGCATTGGTTTCACCAGAGGTCACACTGTGCCATTAAGAGTTGAAAAAAGACAGGATACGCAGTCCTGTTTCTTTTCAGTCCATAAGACTAGTCTGAAAGGTTTTCTTTCCTGCCTTGTTTTTATCCAAGATCTATCAAGAATATTGAGTTTTATCTTTGTTTTTACTGAAGGATTGTTGAAGTGGAAAAAGCACTTTCTTTAATTGCAGGGATAAAGGGGCTTAATCTATAATAGAAAGCTAGTACTTCCCTGTGAGTTTCCACATATTTTAATTCAGTCCATTCTAACCAAAGAAAACCCAGCATGTTCAGGATGTTTCAAGAAAAAAACCTTCCCTTCGCATTTCCTTAGATTTAGTCTTTGTGGTGCAATTTACTCAAGTGCTTGTGACATATTCAGCACTGTCCTATCTGAGTTCCTTACAGAAGTGCATCAAACAACACAATTAACATTTCCATGTGTTGTTTGGTTTTTTGTCCTTTTCAGGGCAGATGCATGTGGAAGAACGTCTTACTTGGTCCTTTATTTGTTTTATATATATCTCTGTCTGAGAGAAGGGGAGGTAAAAGAGGAACATTTTGTACTAGGTAAATGAGTGCAGACTCAGATGCGGAGGACTAAATGAGCACAGCCCTGCAGCCATTCCTTCAGTACTGTCTAAGAGGTGACTACTGGATGTTTCTTACCCATGGAATAGACACCCTGAGAGAGGGGAGTTACTGCAGTCTCCCTCCTTCTTCCAAACTAACATTAGTTAACAAAGATCTGTTACACTCTATACATCAAGGCCAGAGATATACTGAAGATGATAGCATGACATTGCCACGGGTGATGTTTTCTGGCCTTTTTAAGTGTGGAGTAAGCAGGCTTTTTACACTTTACATGTCTATAGAACACATTTTACAGAAATTATACATTTTACAGAAATTATATATTAATGAGCTTTTTGTGTTGTTTCGGTCCCTTCAGTTTCTCCCACCTACCACCAGAAGTACCTTCAAGAATATTATCTGGTCAGGTAGAGCTTAGTGACCCTCTCAAGACACAGAGTTGGCTGGGAATTTCAAGCTGGTAAAATAACAGAGTTTATGTAGTGGTTGCCTGTCTTGTGTGTGCCATGTAAACTATTTCTTTGAACAAGCAAACAACCAAATAACAAATGACAAAACACAATGCAACTCCACTGATGATCATGCTGAAATCTGAACTAGGTAGCATGGTGTGTGTCTACTGACATCTACATCAGAGCGGTAATAAGGAAAGAAGGAAAGACTGTCTGTGCTTTAAATTCCTGTGGCTAAATGAAATACAAATATACCCTGAAGTCAACAGACCTTCACATGTTATACATCTGTGCTGAATTTGCTTCCCAATATCTTGTTTCCTGGATTTCACAGGGGAAGATGGTGGAAGAGAGCTCCCTGGAAGAAGCACATTCTCCCCCCAGGAGGGATGACCTTATGTCTGTCAGACATGAACTGTCTGGTTGATTAATCAGCAGTGTTGTTGGACTTGAGAGAGAGTTCAAATTTGCTTCCCTTGCCTGCGGAGCGAGACTTTACTGGGGCAGGGTGTTAAACCAGGACTGTCAGAGACGTTTAGAGCAGGTGGTGAAAGTGAACGGCAAGGTGGGGAAGGAAAGAGGACGCTGTACTCCCTGAGGTGACAACCTGTTGCACGTGGTGTTCTTGCCTGGCACAGCAGTGTGGATGCCAGCACCGGGAGCTGTGGAGAGGTGCTCTGTCTCTTCAGCCCTCGCTGCCTGCTAGGCTTACCGATGCGATGCGGCCTCTCTAGGTCATTCAAAACACCCCATGATGCCTGGCAGAGAACCTGGCACAAAGTCTTGTTTTCTGAAAAGGCTTCTTTCTTTCCCTGGATAAGGAAAATCCTTCTGCTTCTAAAGGAGACAAAAACAGCCATTCAGTTCAGAGCTAGGGTTGTTTTCATGGCTTCCAGCAAACACACTGCTCTTCAGCATTGCTGATAAATGTATTAAATGAGAACACATTGCTTTTAGAGGGCAAGTAGCTATTCTACCTAAATGCTACTTACACGAGTGTTAATCAAGAAAGATGTTCTGAACCAATTTAACAATAATACTATTTTTCCTTCCTTTCCCCAAACCAGCATTTATATACATAGAGTGCACAAAAGACAGTGCTGTGATTTGATTTATATTGCTACCTGGTTTTGTCACTGGCTGCCCATTTGTTTTAACTTTACATAAACATCAGTGTTTGGGATACTAAGTGGAGTGGAGATTCACTGGACATTTTACGTGACTGAAGGATAGCAGAGAACCAGAGTAATACCCCAAAGTAATATGCCCATCTCAGAGCGAGTTTTTAAAGAGTGACAACTCAGGTAGTTCTGCCTCAGGATCCATTCCTGCTTTTCCTACAGAGAAAAGAGAAGAAAATGAGGTAGCTCTGGGGCCACAGGGTGAAGCCTAGCAGTCCTTGACACAGTGCCATGTGAGGATGAGACCAACAGTCATTTGTGGGAAAATCTCAGCTGTGACAAGAGCTGAGGAGAGGGGATTAAAAGGCCTCTAGGATAAAACCTAAGAGGTCCTTGTAAGTAAAATGTAGAATTGTGCTTTTTGGGGTATGTGACAATGATAGCAGGTTAAGAAAAAAACACACTGATTTAAATGGATTTTTACCGAGGCTGCTTGAAGCCTGCAGATGAAGATGCAAACCCCTGCGAACTGAGCCCAGTGGGGCCACTCTAGAAAGCGCATGTAAAACCAACACAGGATTTCACAGGGCTGTAATTGTAAACTCTGCTTCCACAGTCTTCACTCAGACCTGTCAGTATTTACAGGGATACTTCTAGTAAACTGCCTGCAGACTCCATCATATGACAAATGCTACAGAATGAGAAAAATTAATTTCTTGGTTCTTTTTCAGGATGCTGGAAAGGTGTTTGAAAAAAATTAATAGTCATATTAGTTTGATATGCTTCAGAACATTAATGCAAGAGACTTCTTTTTCAAATAGATTCATAATATTTATAATAACCCTTATGCTATGCTGCTTGTTGCCACCCACGTGAAGGAGACGCCATACAATGTTGTCTGATATTATTTGCTTAGCTGTAGAAATTTTGGCATGGTTTTGTGTAGAAAATGAGAGGAATCAGCTGTGTGCTGCTGATATATTACCTCCGCCTGAAGCTTCAAATGGTTATAGCTCTTCTGTCGCACCCCAGAGGTGACTTGATTGCAGTAGGTGAATGCTACCCTGTGCATTAGGATGCATTTGTAACATTCCTTGGAATTAAAGATACTGGGTGGATTTCTAACAGGACATTTAGTATAGCTGGCTGGCATATCAGAGACAGCTTCATTTAATGTACACTACTTCATTAGGTAATCCTTTTGCCAAGCCCCAACTGGCAGCAACAACGACCAGGTTCNACTTCATTAGGTAATCCTTTTGCCAAGCCCCAACTGGCAGCAACAACAACCAGGTTCTGTGCCTAGATGTCCACTTTTAACACCATCTTGAGACACCATCCAAAAACAGAGAGACACCAAATCAAGCTGTCGAACAGTTAGTGAACAATATATTCCCTGCTCACAAGCAGTAAATCAAACAGGCTTATTCAAACAGCACATTTGGGAAAGAACAAAAAGAAAGAAGAAAAACAGAAAACATAGGGAAAAGTCCTACAATAGGTCCCTTTGGTCTCTGCTCCAGTCCCTCCTACTCAAATGGATGAATAATATAATTCAGATTTTTCTTCTTTTAGCACGTTGCTGCTTATTGCCTTCCCCAACCAGACCCATCACTTGCTGACCTGTATAGATGTTGAAATGTCCAAATACAGCTGCTGGGTAAGACCTTTTGAAGAAAATCCCAGTTGACTGTGCAGGGGCCAGCTCCTCTCCTGATGGCCTGCTCTGCTGTGGGTTCCACTTCTCACTAGGAATAGGAAAACAGACAGCCCATGAATAGCCCACTTAAAGAAAGGAGCTTCCTTAAAAGTAGGGTCCTTCCTTGCTTCCCAGGTTTCTTTAACCAGTTCTTTGATCTACAGCATTAGATCTGGGTGGCTGGTCATGCTCTGTAACACTTAATTGTTTTCAATGAAAATGTCATAAGAAATGTCTTAGCGCTCAGGTTTAACAGCACTTCTCAAAAATTTACTAAACTGTATGGAATCAAGACCCAAAACTAGTTCTAATCTTCAAAAGTTGTCATTGTTCTCTTGAAGTCTTTGCTTTCAGTGTATAGAGTAAGTTCTGAAATTTCCTATATCTGAGTCTTCTCACACTCCAGCTGGCAATGCTCACTGCCAAGGGAACAATCTCTCTGTTATGCACAGGATTTGCAGAATCACAATCCTTTCTTAATCCTATTCATCGATTCCAGTCCACACATTGATATTTGTTGCAGAATATTATCTTTTGATTGGTATTAAACAGAGTTGTGTGGGGTTTTTTATAGGTAAGAACATGGTAGAAATGTTAATCTGATTGGCTAACTAAACCGTAATATTAAATATGCAACTTTACCATCTCTTTCCTGTGATATGTTGACTCCTCATATTCCTTCATATTTTTAGAAAAATCATTTTTCTACAGTCTGTGCAGCCAGGCTGAAAAACATGAATATAGAGCTTGGCCACACATTCTCTCAACATAAAACCAGCAATAAAGTGTATAGTGAAGGCTGAGATAGACTATATATAACAGGCAGAGATGAAAAACATACCCTGCTGAAAACAAACTTTGCTTTGTCATTGATTTAATTCGAGGCAGGATATCAGTCAAGGTGTGTACATGCCTCTGGCCTTGCTCACAGGAACATGTCTGTGCATGTACACCAACTTCGCTTTCATATCATGAGTTTCCCATCAGCAAAATCCAATATTTTGAGTACTGATGAGAGACCTGAGGGTCCATCAGTTACAAAAAGCAACCTCCAGGTCAAGGACAGTCTGATAGACTTGTACTTTCCACTGCCAGAAGTCCCTGTTTCCAGCAGTAAGATCTAGTATCAAAACGCTATTGGAAGTCAGATCTCCAGTAGGATCAGTATAGCTTTATTAAAGGTGGATATGATTACATGTATACCAGCAGCTCATCTGATTGATTAGTGGAGTCTCACCTTGCAAGACTGCAAGAGTGGAAGGGAGGGATGCATTTTCCAGAACACCCTTAAGAAAGTAGAAAAAAAAAAAAGGGTATTAAAGGGACCATGGATGACAAAGTGTGATGTTGAATGTGGATGAAGGTTGCAGAACTTGTAACAAACAACCTTTGGTGGGCATGCAGAACAATGGTAGGTTTCAAGGCCCATTCATTTGGACTGTAATCTAGACCTGGATGCAAACTCTTTTTTTGCTAGCCAAAGATCTCATAACTGGAGATCTGCTATATCTTAATTGAGCTCATTGTACAATCAGCTGGGCTACAACTGAACTGGGCAAGATAAGATTGAAATGGGAACAAACTCCTTCTCAAAGAGGTCAGCTATGGCAGTAATGATTCTGGGGCAGGTAGGGCCAGCTTTCTGGACTTTGCATGTGCTTTCCCTGTAAATGGGCACTTACAAATAACATTCCCTTCCTTGAGAAATTCCCAGAACTCTCTACTTAGACATGGAGATGCCAAATATAGCAGGAGGTACTGAGTCCTTTAAGATTCAATGTCTTTAACAGTTTTGAAGGTGCCTACATGGGACAGAGCTGTTGGTGAAAAGATTTACTCTGGGAAGGAAATTAATACCACCAAAACAAGGAGGAAATTTCTTGCTCTTGAAAGGATTTTTATTTTTCTCTTAAAACCAGAAGAAAACTCATCTAAACACCCAGACATTTAGAGGTTTTAGAATTTATTAGGGATAACAAAATAACCTTGACAAAACTTGCTTTTCTGTGTCAATACTTTGAGCAGATTCAGGCAAATGTAGCAGGAAGTTCTGAAGGAGGGGAAAAGATTTAAGAAGGCTGCGATGCTGTTGTCTTGTATTGCTGAGCTAATTCGATAGCCCATCAAACATCCTGGCACAAGCATACAGTGCTCTGTCACATAATCCAGACAGCAACCAGAAGCAAAACAAAATATTTCAATTACCGTACCACTAATGGTAACATGAAGTCCTTGTCTTGTCTGGATTTACCCTTTAGCAAATTATAAGCATAAATAAATAATAGCTGACATTGCTAGTCTTAATAAAACCTGTTGTACTGTGTATGGGGGGATGTGATTTTTTACGGTATTTTCCTCTTCCACCTTTATCAACTTACTAACTCCATCATGTTTTCTCCACAACCCTCAGGTTTAGTTCTGTGTTGTTATGATGCTGGTGTAGATAACGAATCTCATCCAAAACCACCTCTGGCACCTCATCTTACTTCTCACCTTCTCAGGGCTGTTTTCAGGTATCATAGCCATCTCCCACAGATGGCATATCCCAGCCTTGCTCAGTCTTTATTCCTCTCTAGGCTATCCATGGACTAGCCATGGGTTCTGGTAGGAAGGACTGCTCTTCATCAGCCAAAATCTCCATTGAGCTGCTCCCCAGGTCATATCCCAGCTATACACCTTCCTCCCTCCTTAAAGGCTTGTAGCTGATCCTGTCTTGTAAAGGGAGTGAGATGTACTTCAGAGTGCTGTGCACTTCAGTGCACCCTGCATGCTGCAGGATGTATTCAAAACGCCAACATCAGCAATAAGCCAAGTGCTCCCTATAGAGTCAACCCATTTTATCCATCAGACAAAGAGACATAACTGTCATCTTCTAAAGACATGTCCCAAAAGGTATAATCCTAAACTCAAAGCACTCCCATGAGATCTGTGTAAGCAAAATTTGCTAATGCCCTTTTGTTATGTCCAAAGCCAGATTTATAGATGACCTGTCCTATTATTTCTCTTCCGCTCTCCAAGGCACTCATCTTGCTCATCTTGATAAAGCCAACACTGAACCTTACTTGGACTGGGAGCCAGCACAATAGCAATGTCACTATCAGCTGTGCAACTTTTCAAAGATTCTCACATTTTCCATCTTTTTTTTCTTTGCTAAGGAGGAAATGACCTTGCACCCTGTTCTCTTGGCTTTATTAAATGAGGGGCAAAATCACATTTCTCTCTTGCCTATTCAGAGAAAACTCTTTTAAAATCACAAAACAGAGTGGTGTCCATATGGTCTTCATATTTAGGTGTTTTCCCAGCTGGGATTCATATGCCTTCAAGGTCTCAAAAAGATCATGTAAAATATTGCCTTTCTGACAACAGAGGAAAAGAAAAGGTTCCATAATATACAAGGCCAATCAGTGAAAACATTTCATCTGCACTTTGCCCTGGGGCTAGTAGCTTAAGTCTAATCTGCAAGCAACAGCTTCAGAGTGCTACAAGCACATCCCATGTCCATTAGCAGCATTTTCAGGGGGGAAGATAACAGGTCTCTCAACTCCCTAGTCAACTTCTAAAAGGCACTTGTCGCAGGGAAGAGGATCTCTCTTGCCCTCTTTTTTCTGATGGCTTCTCATCACAGGCGAGATTTAGAAAAACCCACAGCCTCTATTTATGTTTCTGAGACCCTCTATCAACTTGCCCTCAGTTCCTCACAGGACAGCCAAAATGTCAGGTGGCCAATTAACAACCTTCTGCCCACACCCGCACCCCTACCCCCAGTATTTCAGTGTCTAACAGCATAAGAGAACATAACTAATGACATTCAAATTGCAGAAGAACAGAGGGAGGTAGAAAACATAATGAGTTACTGTGGAATAATGGATTTATCCCTGCTATTGAGGAAATGAGCTATAAGGGGCATGGTTAAAGCCTGGGTTTTTGTAGAACTATGCGTTACTCCACTCCACATTCATTTTAAATTAATTGAGTCCTTTCTTTAAAATATTACTTTCAATTTCCCGTCTTCAGGAAATATTAATAAAATAGGCTACTTTTCACCTTTGTCAATAGACTGTACACACATCCAAATTTTTCATCATTCTGTAAACCTTATTTTCTGAAGCAGTCATAACTCCTGAGCTTGCATTGGAAAAAATGTGCTTGAAATCAGAGGTTTATACACAAAGCTTATAACAAAATCTTCTGCATTTCCCGCCACCCGCTAGTGATGATCCAATTCAATATGGGCAAACTAGTGAATAGATTAAAAAACAGACCTGTTCTAAAGTAGATGTAGTGTTTTATGGTTCAGTCGGGTTTTTTTGTTTGTTTTTTTTTTTCTTCTCTACACTGGCTTCCATTTGATTCCTAGCTTAAGAGTGTATAGTCTTCAAAATTGCTTTATTGCTGCAGATTTATGTGATAGATCAGCCTCCAGCTCACACTTGGAGGATCCCTCAATTCTTCAAACAATTCCCAGTTTGCAGCTAGTAGTGACCCCAGTATCTGGATATAGTAGTTCTGGACAGCGTTTTTTGTGATGAATAATCCATCTCCATAAGTGCTTTTTCCGTGGTCCGTAGCAGTTGCTCAAGACTGGTAGCCATTTCTTATGCCAGGGAGGGAACAAGGACTTATCTGGCTACTGGCCCATAGACTGTTGCTGAGGAACTGATTTGTACAGAGGCTGCCTTACAGTTGGGCATAGCTCTAATAGTGTCCTGAGCTATTAGAGCCTGTCCTTTCTTCCCTCTTCCTCCTTCTTGCTCCCCCTTCCTGGCCCTCCAATTTCAACCCTTCTTGATCTTACTCTGTGATTATTTTGCCAGCTCTATCTGGCAGCTCCTTTCACATTGCTAACACCACTTCATAGCATTTGCTCTTCTGTGAATCACCTCAAAGTGTCCTCTGCAAGGTCTCCTCAGAACCTCTGCCTCCTTTCCAAGTTTTGCTTCTCAGTTCTTCCTGCTCCTTAAATAACCCCTCAAAAGGACAGCCAGAGATTGAGAAGCATCTGCTAAAGGTACATGACCCATGTTGCCTGTGTGAGGTTTATAACTTCATACCAACAGAACACGATTCAACAATAGATATTTCGTATTCATTTACTGTCATTGCCAGATGCTGCACAGAAAAAAAAAGCAGGGGAGGGGAGGTTATTTAGTGACGGGATTTCCAAAGATCCAACTTTTTGCCATGATTTGGCTCCTGTTTAAATTCGTAGTAATATTCATCCTGAGTCTCAGAGGTAGAAAGTTCATTATGGATAGATGAGGAATGATTTTTTAAAAGTCATCCATCTTGTCAAAAATAACATTTTTGATACATTTAAAAGAATAAATGTAAATTATCATTGTGGTTTTTAATCTTTATGAAAGGAATTCTGAAATTTGTCTTGTGATTTCACCAGCCATTTTATCCTTTATTGGATTATTTGGATAGAGACATTTCTTTGGGTAATTATTTTTAGTATTTTTACTTATACAATTTTGAAAGAGCTCATAACAATACAATTGTTAAGATCGCATATCTTCAGGAATGATTAAGCATAATCGTGTAACTATAAGCATGCATTGCACAGAGAACTAGAATACAGAATTGAAACAGTCTCAGTTGTGGTTGCTATGTAATTTTTCTTTTCATACTAATATTGAATTTTATGTATAAAAGAGAAACTGATTTCCAAAGGTTGAGAGAAAGCCTTAATTCAGAATTTCCTGTAGATGCAGGCTCTGTTTATTTTGGGAAACTGCATTATATATTTTAACTAGCATGATATTAAATATGATTTTGCCCTAGATGTAATCGAAGTTAACTTTGACCATAGCCAGATAATACATTTTTAATGGCTACTGTCCTTTTAATTTATTATATACATACATTCAAATATCTGTATATCATATCAGATATGTAATAGCCTGGTAAAAAAAAAGTGATGGTGATATTTTATATATTAAATTAAAATTTGAAAGGGGGGCATAGTCACACAGTGCTGTCTTGTTTGTGTGAGGACCTATAAGTTAGATATTTATGTAGGAAATTATGTAAGAACTAAGAATAATAATTGTCCTCTTCCTTGCCACTGCCTCCAATATGCACTGAGTCTCCTGGTTATAACTGGAAGAAATTTATTAAAGCCAATGGAGTTGCACCAGTGTCCCTTAGCAGGGAACTTACTTAAAGTTTGTTTCCCTGGAGGGGTCTTAGCACTAGATGTAATAGAGATGTGATGTTTCCAGAAAAGGTGAGGTATCTCATCAACATCACTCAGAATAAAGTCTAACAGAAATCAATGAAAGGTTTACCTGAAAAGGAGTTAAGGAATTAGATGCTAGAACTGCAAGGGTAAAATTATACAGTAAGTACTAAATCAGTGTGTTGCTGTTACAGTGTTATCATCAAGCTCTCTGCAAGCTATCTGTAGGAGAAGCAAACTTTTCACTCCAGAGCCCAAGAAGCATCATTACCCCAAGGCTACCAGGGGTTATAGGTGACTGCATGGTAGCTGAGAGACTGCAGCATGCTTTCCCACCAGCTACAATAGCCTGACCATGGCTGACCTCATAACAGCACCTGAATGCTATGCACACAAGGGCTCATGTTATCCCCATCCCTGAAAACTGCCAAATAACGTCTGTGGCTCCTTGTGGCCTCTTGATTTCACCCTTGGATGCTGGATCCCATGAAAAATACCTCTATATTTTCCAAGAGTCTTCATACAGTCTTTATGGAGAAAATTTAGGAGTACAGTGAATAACCACTGTGGCAGATGCCATCATCTGGGTGAATTCAGCTAAGACACTATAGAGCAAAAGAGAAATCAAGCTGCCCTGTCTGATGCAGTAATAATCCTTCAGGGCTGCAGAGAAGCCAATGTATGGGTCTGTTGCTCTCTATTGCTTTTACTGTCCCTAGGTAAGTAACAAAAGACGGCAGTCTCCAAGACAGTCATCTTGGCATTTATGATGGGAATGTAACTCTTTAACACACATATCCAGTCGCAGCTCAAATGCTTTTTAGCTGATGGAGATCTCAGTATAAAATTTTTGCAGCAGATGTACTTCTGTGTATGTGCATACATGATTGTGCATATAACAAAATGAAAGCTTAAGGGAAGACTATTGTATAAAACAAGAACAATGTAATGTGTTCATTACTTAGGTAACATTAAAAGTTACAAATATTCAATTGTCATACATTGAAAAACAGAAAAATTACCTTGAAAAGATTGTTATAATTTTTTCCACTGAGAACATGGACAAACGTAAGACAACTCTAATGGATTTTAACATTAAAAAAAATTCTATGGAAACTTCTTACAATAAGTAGCAAGTAACAGTTAACAACTTTTTATGCTGCTACTACACAGAACTGTTAGGGCAGAAGGATAAAACAAGATTTTAGAGAATTTTATAAAATATTGGTGGAGATAACCCCATTATTCCCAAGGTAAGAGTCACTCCCACACTCTCCAGCTTTCCCTGTCTGTGAAGTATTAAATGCTCCCAGAGTCCCAGCAAAAGCTAGCACCCACTAGAGCTGCCATGCCACATTTTGCACACTGTAGATGTTTGTTATCACCTTGTTTGTTGGCTTTTGTGTACAAAAATAAAAGCATTTGTTTTTAAAATTATGCATGTAAATCTGCCAGAAAGGACCTTAAACATATTTACAACCTAATTCTAGATCTCACAAGTGCAAAAGTGATGTTGATATTGTAACTCTCCACCTCCTCTGTATAACCATGAATAAATCAGTTGCCAGCCATGCAAGAGGAGTTGATGAGTTCATCAACTACCCAAACGTTTACTAGAGACAATTCACCACTTGTGGGAGGACCCTTCAGAAAGGCACACAGGAGGAAGGCTCCCTCTTTCTCCTTTTAGGCTCCCCCTTACCCAGTGTACATGATACCTTGTCACTGGATTTGCAGGATCTGTGGCTATTTACTTCTTCACAACAAGCAGAAGAAGGAAAGTTTTGGCTCTCTATTTCTACCATCTTGGCCATGGGAGAACTCTGATGGCAGAGAAATGCCCACGTCACCCTCTTGAGGAAAAGAGCATTGCCCAGGGACCATGTTGTGAGTGTGGCAGACCTTGAGTCTGACCGGGGCTTTAGACAGCTCTCTGCAGTGTCCCAGAATACCAAAATCCTCAAGCAGAAGACACATCTTCGTATTTCTGCCTCCTTCTCAACCTTGTTGTAAGCCAAGAATAGCAATAACTGAGAAGCAGGCTCACTGATGCCAGACATCCCTGCTATATCTACAAACGTTAGTGAAGACTGACACAAAGGGGGACTTTTTAATTTAGTGTTGCAGACTACAAATTGAATTCTCAAACTTGAGAATTGCCAACCTGACTTGAGGCTTGACAGTTCTTAATAGCCCGGTTACAAATTAATAATTTTTATCTAGCTGAGTGCATAACATTTTGATAAATTGTCCATTTGCCTGTCTGCTTTACCCAGCTATGCCCTGTTTCCTTTCTAAATCTAAGGAAACTCTGTCCATAAGTTGACTGTGATGGAAAATGCTATTTAAAATCCCAGATACCCCAATGCTTTTCACTTATTCTATTATAATAGGTGTTGCTGAGCCACTGAATAAAAATAACATTGTATATATAGACTGCTTTCTTATTCTTTATTTTTGTCTTTTTTCTTTGCTCCTTTTTCTCATGTCATTGCAGACTTGTAATTTTTGTATATAGCTCAATATCTTTAACTTACAAGTATTTCTCACTGTCATTCCTCAGCTCTTGTGGGGTATTTCAGTCCATCTCAGATGTCCTAGAATACCGCCCTTACTGTGCCACAGACAAAAGATGTTTGCAGTGGCACATGACAGTCTTTCCAAAATAAACCTTTATCTTCTGGATAAAAGATGTGGAATTATTAGTAGTTTCAAGTTAGAAAGGCAAAACAAAGCCTAACCAAACATGTTCCTCTAAATCTGAAAGCTTGTTTGTGCTAAGATAGCTGGACCATTCTTTGCCTGGCCTGGAAGGCAGCTTTCCTACTTGCCACATTTGTCTCTACATTTCTCAGGCCACCTCAGCCCACCATCTCTTTGCAGGCACCTCTTGATAACCCTCTTCCTACTAATTTGACGTATGTTTTGTTCCTAGTGCCCAGGCCTGTAACAGTTTATTAGTCTCTTTGATATCTCTGCTGCTTATCATAGCTATAAATCTAGTTGCTCTGTTGGTGGGCATCCACCTCATCTGGTCCATTTTTCTCCTTGCACCTAGTACAGGTTATGACACAAAGTGTATTAAACCAGACACAGTTACCAGAGAGCTTTAGGAAACCTCTCTGCGTTAATGCCACAGCTTATGCCCTACCATAAAAAATAACAGGCTGAAATTGTATTCATAAAAGCAATGTGCATGTTCTGTGTTTGATCACACATGTAAAAAGAGCTTTTGGAGATGTTCAAGAATACCAAGAAATTCCTTTATTAGAAAACAAGTGTTTATATTTTTACACTTGAAAAGCACTTTGTGGTGTTTAGATTTTTACACTTGAAAAGAACTTTGTGATTTCGGGACACTTTCTCATCTGAAAATACACTTGAAGAAAGATAAATGTTTAGAGGACCCGTAGCAGCTCTCACATGCTGGATGTTGCATTCAACCTTGCCTGTGAAAGTCTTTCCGACTCCTTACACCAAAGGGATCACATGACGGTTGGCAACAGCTCTCTGTTTCTTGGATAACCCACTTCCTGTCAGAACCTGTACTAGATGCAAGGAAGCAAGGGATGTCACGATGCCTACTATTTCATTCCCCTGACCCACTGCAGGGTAAACTAGGCCTAAATCACTCCTGATAGATACTATGCCCCTGTACTTTTGCTAGTCTCTCCAGGAAATCTATTGCAGCATTAAACTCTCTTTCCAGGTCAAAAATTTTTTTTGATGTCTGGCCTAAAATTAGCTTCATTTAGAAGTAAGCACATTGCTCCTTGTTTTATTACCAGTGAACGCATAAACAATCTGTTCTACCCCTTTCAGTAGCCTTATCCTGGAGATGACAATGATCTGTCTCTTCAAGACATTTCAGAATTACACAGCCTGGTTTTGTTTGATTTTTTTTAAGTCCTCCCTCAGGAGCCTTCATTTCCAGATCACTAATCCTCTTTGGACTTTCACCAGTCAAAGTGTGGTGCCAAAGATGGAAAGGTCACCTGAACTAAAGTTTTACCAGAACTGACTAAAATGACAGATCTTCATCTGTTTTACTTGCAGTGCTTGTGCTTTTACTACCCAGCATGATGCTTTCCTTTTTGTTTACAGTTATGCTGTCTCATATTCAGATTCCAGTCTACTCTAGGGCCCAGATCCTCTTCTGCAGAATGACTGCAGAGAAATTAATTTCCTAACTTATATTTGTGTGGTTCATTATTTCTGTACAATACTTTAAATATAGCACTCCAGACTTATTTTTAGTGAATTAATTGATTTTTTTTTCCTTCCTTCAGACCATTTCTCCAATTTGTCATGATAATCTTCAGCTTTCATCCTGTACTCCAATGTGTTGCAGCCTCTCCCAGGCTGGTATCATCTCCATGTTTAATAAATTCAATCCACTCCATTATCCATCTCATTAATGAGATTATTGAATAGGAAACACCTTGGTGGCACCAGCATAGGGAGCTTCAGCTCAATTTGACAGTGAGCCTGTGATAATTACTTCCTTTCAGTACCATCTTTGTGAAGGATGAGGTGCCCAGTGCAATGTGGAGCCTGGAGAAACATCTGCCCTCCCTGAGCTGCAGAGCTTCCTGCCTCCCAGGGCTGGGAAGCTGCGCACTGTGTAATAGGCAGTTTACTTCATGTTAGCAATTTAACCCCCCCGACCTTAAGCTAAAACCAGCTTTGCCTGGGAACATGTAGACACTTAGCTAATCACGTGCATGTGCGTATACGCTTCCTGGTACAGAGCTTCCACCAAGACAACCCCAAGACCACAGGTGTTCCCTGAGCTGAGCAAACATGACGGGTGCTCCTACAGCTACCTAAGTAGCAATGGCTTTGCATTTAAGCTAATAGGTTTGAGGGAGATCTTTTCTCTTGCTGACGCACTGCTTTACAGCATTTCTCAAGCGTGGCTCACAATGGAATAGGAAGCAGTCACAAGTGGGATGACTCACACTCATGAGCTATTTTCATCTGGCTTATATTGCTCTGTTAATAATGTTTTCCCTCTGTATTCAGAAGTCTCTTCCAGAGAAAATGAGGTCTACTGGTGTGAATCCACCAGTGCCATCCCCAGCTGGCAGCATGTCTTCCTCACTGAATCGATCACCTTCTCTTTTCCTCAGTTTCTCCACTGTGAATAGGAAGTACACCTGAAAATGTGGAACATTTGCCAATTGTTTGTAGATGCAAATGACTCCCATTAATTCCCATTTGAATTTTTGTGGTGATTTTATTCCTAATGCTTCTTTCCGTCCTCAGACCAGTATGGCATCTAATCACCCAGTGAAATCATGCAGTATCTATATGTGAAGTTGGAGTCAAGTATTTTCATAACAACTTTCCACACACTCTGACATACTTTCCTTGCCTTTCCTCTATTTAGCAGCGATGGCAAAGAATTTAGCAAGTACAAGACAATGGATAGTCCATCCCTTTTTGGAGAGGTTGGGGCTAACAATTTGGTGAAACAATTCAGCTGCAGCAACCATGCCAGAGGCAACAGAGGATTTTTCTTCCCCACCTCTTAAACATTTCTGAAATGACATCCTGTGTAGGTGTGCGTCCATGAAGGTCTCCACAAACCTGCCCAAGTCAGACATTTGTCTCCATTAAGTCATGTGCAAAGATAAGGGCATTCCTGTAGTCAACAAGACGGCACATTGTATTTTAAAATGAAGGATCTGCAGGGGTGGCAGCTCATTTGCATGCAGGCAATGCAAATGTAGCAGAGGAGGTGTTGTAAATCACCAAAGAGCTACTTGACAGTGCCACTCTGTGAGTCTGGTTCAGAATTATTAATTAGAGCAGGCTGAGGATGGTTTGTTTGCATATCAGTTGAGCTAAGCCATGTTGGAATCCCTGTAAATAATAAAACAGGCTGATTAGGCCTAGTCATTAATTAAGTGTCTTCACTGTGAATAAACAGTGAAATCTTTCAGTTTGCCTGGGACCCCTATGACACTGTGATAAATATGCAGTCACAAAAGCTCCTATAACGTGGTTTGACATCTTCATCTATTAAATTGCAGCTTTCTCGCCAGTGACAAGGGGTTCAAATCCCACAGTGGATGATGCATCTGCCTAATTTTGTTTGTTAAAATATATTGCTTTGGAGGTTTCAGATAACCAGGGTTGAGGACCTGCTAAGAAAAAGAAAGGGGGAAAAAAACTTGTTACTACTGTAAACTGCAGTGCTCAGTCGTCTGTATGGGTGGCTTTTTATTGGTATAACAATGCAGAAGATACAAAAAGCTTTTTTTATTATTACATAGATGTAAAAGTCAGCTATTATTTATTTGACTGAAATGGTATACATTTAAAACCTAATTAACTCATCTCAGAGGTTGATGCTTGTATGGTTGTTTCTGATTCTAGAGTCCACCACTCCTCAGTGTGTAGTGAGACAAAGTTAAGAGATCATTTTTACAAATAATACTTTTTCAGACTAAAGACAATGTTAAAGGCAATTAAATCTCATGCCCCAAGGCATGAATTGATCAAGGTAGGTGATCAACAAGGAGGTTTTCTCCCCTTATGCACTACTGAACAATTGGTGAGGTGCAACATGGGGATCTTTCATCTTCTGAAAATTTGAATATTGGCAACCTTTACAGTCAGGATATTAGACTGCTAGACAGATCAATGTGCTGAGAAGACAGTGACAAGTTCTGTTTTCCTGTTTAACATACAAGTACTGCAAGTCACACGTGAACATTGTCTCCTGGAAAATAAGGTAATTTTTATCAGTTCAGCAACATGGCAGACATCCACTCCATTCCTGTGAGAGTTGATGGCCTCATCCCCAAATATTCCCCCTCTGCAGCATTCTCCCTGTGCTCTGCCACAGCAAAGAGAGCCAGAAGGGCCTTATTTAGAAAAAGGGGTGCAGCCATCATGTTGGTATTCTGATACTTCTAACAGCCAATTTAAAGGTGCTGAGGTAATTGCAATGCTGAGCATGACCATTTGAATGGGTGGGAGACAGATGACTCAGTGAGATCCATCTATTGATCTCAAGATTTTCTAAGTATTTAAGTGCCATGCAACAATTAAAGGTATTTCTGAGTATGCACTAAATGGCTTTATTCTGACAAGTTCTCTTGTTTCTTTTGTACATAATAGAGACTGAGAATGCCATTGAACTTAGAATAGCTTTTAGGAAGCCAGAGCTCAGCAGACTGACCGTTTGATGCTGACAGCCTTCTATAGTGGTAACCAATCACCCAGGTGGCAGGAGGTCACTGAAGTTACTGTTGTGGCAAGTAGCAACTTCCTGAATCCACAGGTTTACCTGGACATGATTAAAGGTTATAGGCCTCAAAAAGAAATTAATACAGTGATATAAATACATTTTGAACAGCTGGATTAACTCCTGCTAAGTAGACAGAGAAACAGAATCCACTGTAGTTTCTCAGAGAGGATAGCAACGACCATGAGGTTTGATTACTTATTTGGGGAGTCCACCATCAATGCCCAGAGTTGCTCTCTGAAGCTGTCACCATCATGCTCCAGAGAGACCCTAATAGGTAGCCACTGGCAGCGCTCCTCTCTCTGCAGTGATTCCAGCAAAGTAGGATGGGAAAGATGCATGATCTGCGTGCCGGGAGACCTGGCTCCTGCAGAGATTTGTAGCGATATTCAGAATGCTGATGTCACCCAGCTGGCACAAGGGAATGGATTAGCCAATGTCTAGACACACTTGAGGCTTGCAGGGGAGCTGGCTATTTGCAAATGAGTCTGGAAGAGACTGAGGAAACCTTGGTGGGCCGAGCAGAGGCAGGGAGAAGTCCTGCCAGAGTTTCCATCCCTGCTGCTCACTGAGGGAGTGCGACTGCTGCTGGTGAGGCCGATAGAGAATTTAGATGTGTGTTGAGAGCCTGGGCTTCTCTTCCTGGACATTGTCCAAGAAATCTATTACAGCTTCTGTATGAAGAGGAAACACAGCTCTTCTCTTTTCAGTTAGACTTTCCTATTACTATCTGCGCCTCTGTTGCCTGGAGATATGGTTGCCATAATTCTGCCTGATAACGCGCTGTGGAGTCTACCGTTGCTTTTATCCCTGGTTTCAACAGCCTGAAGGATCCTGTGCTCCCAGTTATGATTAACTGATCCCTTTGGGCTGGAGCTCCTTTGCTATAAAAGCAGGGAACTGCTGAAGGAGTAGGCATCCCCGAGTTTGGCATTTATTCTCCTTCAAGGCTTTTGGGACTGCAGGAGTTTTAAGTTATTAAGCCTTTGGCCATATCACAAACTATGCCCTTTTTTTTTTTTTCTGGCTTTTGCAGAACAAATAGCCTCAGAGCTGGAGAGGCTGGAGTTTATTTTATTGTCTCCTTATCTTGCCAACGCACTTTGTCAGGTGGGATGAGCAGTCTTTTTGTTTGTGGCTGGAAATGTGCATTCCACCCAGAACAGACAGTGACCCCCAAAGAACCTTTTGCAGAGCTAAAGAAATACGTAATTTAGAAAGCCTCTCCTTCCCCTTATAGCTCAGCTAAGGCACGTTTCAGCTCTCATTAAAGCTGATAGAAAGCCTCTTAGGTACTTCAGTAGTGTGGAATCAGGCCTATTAATTATTATACTTTTCACATCCTGGGGATACATACCAATGCTGCAGTCATCACAAAATATACCACAGACTGCTGTGAGGGCTCACGATAACTTTATTTTGGTTGATGGAACAAATGGCATTGCGGAGAAATTTCAAGGTAAGTCTTGCATGCTATCACAGCAATTAGCATTGGATCACTTCAGCTTGATCCTCCTTTATAGGAAATCAAGACCTTCCACTGGTGTCTCTGATTTTAGCGCTGCCAGGTTCCTTGTGCTTTGTACAGTAAAGAAATTGTCTGGAGTTTGCTTTTCAGATACAGCTAGAACTTCCAAGTGAAAAAGGAGGTGCCATACGCTACTGCTTCTGGGAAAGGAGAGCAGAGGGCTGTGGCCTGCTTTGTGTAATAGACCACACATTTGGCACTCTAACAAAAGGAAAATGTGCAGTGCACTGCTGAAAACTCCACAAAAAGTGCAGAATTTGCTTTGTTCTCTAGGCCAGCTTCTCCTCCTCTTCCAAGCTCCGTCTTTTTTAACAGAAAAGATTTCTAGCTGTGAGAATAGCCTCCCCAATGCAAATGACACACGGTTTTGTTGAATTCACAGCCAAGCAGACAGGGGAAAAAAGTCCTGGAGAGCCAGAACCAAATCTATGAAGTAACAGTGAGACTCCTATTGACTTTGGTGGTCTTTGAATCAGACTGAAAAAAGTTTTAATGTTCCGTAGTCGCCTTAACAGACAGTATTTTTTCTGATGCCTAACAACCATTTGCACACCTCAAACTGCTGTAAAGCACTGCAGAATGGCATACTAATTACATCCATCAAATGTACCCATCTAGTCTGGCTGGCACATCCTTTTAAATAGATATTGCATGGGAAATTCTTTGTGGAACACATGCTTATATTAGCAGCAGTAGTAACTAAGCCTGCCAGGACACCTGGGTCTGATGGTGTTGTCTTTGTTTGACAAGAACCCCTAGAAAAAGAAAAATAAACACTTTAAGATTCTAGAGAAGAAAAAACAAAGGCCATTTAAAAGCTTTCAGCTGTCTCTTTACTTTATGGTATCTGTGCATTGGTTGATTTTGGTCATATCTACTAGTTTATGTTTTCCTAAAATGAATCTCTTTTTTTTTTTTTTTTTCCTGATCATGTTTCTAATCTCTAGGCTCTTTTGTAGTAGTTATCTCTCCTCTCTGGGGCCTCCCAATTTATTATCATCTGCAAATTTTGTCAATGCATTTCATTTACCCTCTCCCCTGTCTCATAAAAGAGAGTAATGAATTAGACCCCAACTCTTTAGAGGATTAGGGTGTAAGATTGGCCCTAAAACATTCCTACTGTTGTGCTTTAGTCATCTCCCTTCAGACTGACCCTTCCAGATAATACTGCTTACTCTTGCCTGGATACAGCAGTAGTTTTTCAACCACATGCCAGTATTTATGAACAAACCAGCTGAATTAATTTTGAGATGAGTGATGGGCTCCAGACTGCTTAACTCCTACCTACTGTGGACGGTAGTGCCTAAAATCTCTGAGACCACAAACTGGATTGCAGTCTTATGGGACGCTTCTTCTTTATGCTGTGGACAGTTGAAACCATTACATACAATTTAGGCTGAAAGCTCCTGGACTGCCAAATTTCCTTCACATGCTCTGAGGTGCCCGTTCTGAGGAGATGTTTCTCTCTCAAAGGTTTGTTGCAGCCCAGGTTGAGGCAGCAGAGGCACCTCCCTGTCAGTGTATCCCCGACAGGTCTGCAAGGTTTGAGACAATTCATGTTCTTGAAAAAATTTCACTGAATTTCACTGAATTTTAGAGTTGGAAGGGACCATAGAGATCATCTAGTCCAACTCTCCTGCCAAAGCAGGACCACCCAGAGCATGTCAGATCAAATGTCTCAATATGTCTCATGTCTCAAAAAATCAGTGCACCAGTGGTATACTCTTGTGCTAGAATACGCCCAGAAAAAAGAGAACGATTTGGATTTCTCCCTGGAAAAGAATATGGGAGAGACTGAACCTCTGTTTTGGGAGTGGACTTTACGCAGTAGGTCAGGTGGTAGCCAAAGTCCTCAGTCTTGGGCTGAAGTCTATCACAAGTAAGAATACAAGGCGTGGGGGCAAAAGGCATGGGTAGGGTATTTTAAGATGGAGACAGCTTAAGTTTTCATTATCTGCTCCTTACAGTGTGTCTGCACTTTCATCAGCCTGTCATCACAGGGAGGTGCCAGTCTGGAGTGAGGAACCAGCATCTCCATTCTAGTATCCCTTCAGCTGGAAATCCTAATTCCTAACCTAGAAACCTAAACTAGCAGAGAGCACCACATCCTGAATGCCAGGTCTCAACATCACTAAAAGGAACATTGTGTCCTTCAGCTTGAAATTATTTCTGTGAGACTGTTGACTTTTTAGTTAATTTTCTCTAAAAAGATTTTAGCAAGGCTAAATCAAAACACATACTTTCAAAATCAAGACATTTAGATCAGTATTATTTTTCTGAATGAGAGACATTAAAAAATAGAAAATGTTTTAATTTCTAATGTTGACTTGAATAAAGAATAATTTTCAGGAATTTCAACAATTCCCGAGGGGTTCACTTTTATTTTGATTAATTATCCCTTACGCTTTGCTCAGGTTTTTAATCTCCAAAAAAGGCCCTTTAATCCAGGATCCCAAATGCGGATTACGTTCTTCGAAAGCAGTCTGTCTGTGTGATCATCTACCTATATGACTGCATCTGTACGTGTGTGTGCATTCCTGCGTGTCTCTGGGTAACAATGTCTGCAACCAGTGGCCTCAGAAACAATAGAAAGACACCACTACATTCAGAAAAATAGAGAAAACTTTCTCTGAAGTCACAGTGAGGGGGAGATGCAATCTGTTTTATAGTACACTTGCAAAAATATTTATGCCATAGTATAAATATCATAAACCAGTCTAGTACAAATATAACATTTTCCAAAAGCCCAATGAATTAAACAAAGCTCATTTCTGAGTAACAGTTAGTAGTAAAATAAGATGTGCATTCTTGGTGCTGGAAAAGGAAATTAAGCACATTTGGAAAATCAAACAGCAAGAAACTAGCCATTCTGATTTTTCTAACAAGCTTCTTTGAGTCTTGGAGATCTGGTGATTTTACTGAAATGTGTATATTAGAAGATGGCCTTATGAAGGGACACAAATTAGGATTTTATGAAAAAAAGAGTGGCCCATTGAACCTCTAGGGGAGCAGGATGGCTGAGTCTCTGGTATGATAACCCAGATCAGCACCAGTGGCAACTGATGGAACTTGCCTTACGTGTCAGAGAGGGGCATCAGGTCTGCTGTGACAGACGAGAAGCAGAGGAAGCATAGAAAGAAAGTATGCTAATACTGAGACTGCAGATCAGCTAAATTACTGGGGAGGAGAACAACAAAAAACCTCTTCCCTGACTGCCTCCATTAGAAGAATTCCCTTTGTCTGCTACCAGTCCTTGACCAGACACCAGGACGAGGCCTGATGAGATGAGACACAACCAGCAAAGCAGCCCAGCTGGTACTGGCATGCCAGTACTGAACTAACTAACTAGTTATGGCTACAGTATGGACTTCATGGTGGCAATGATAAAAAGAAAACTGTAGGCAATAAGGAAACAGCTGCAATCTTATTAAAACACAGACAAAAAATAAATAATTGCATGGTTTACAAACTGATCTAATTCTTCAGTACTGATTACAACATATTTGCTACACAGACTGCCAGGCACCTGGAGGTTATTTGCATCACAGAGGTACCAACAGACCAGAGAGTATCCTGTTACCAGGAAGCCAAATACATTACAGTAAGGTCTATTGTTTTGCCTCTGTTTCAGCTGTTCTTCACTCAGAGTGTCTTAACTTAATATTATCAAAACCCTAAAACACATGCCCTCTTTCCAAGTGTACTTGAGCACGTGTGCTTACCTTGACACAGAGCTACCTCTGAGGATTTGCCAAAATTCTCAAAGAACTGGACAAAAGTCACAAGTTATGGTCACATCTCTCTGGAGGGTGTGGAGACCACTCTTTTTCCCTGGAGAACATTTCACATCTTCAGAGCAGTAGATGTCAAGGACTAGAATTTTAAAGACATTCTGATGTCAAACCCAGAAGTTAGTTGTCAAAGTGCTGTAAATGTATACAGTGAAAGTTTTCTTCAGGGAAATCTTCCATAGGTGCTGAAATGGAGATACTTCCAAGACCTGGTAACTTTTCTGCAGTGGCCATAACATACACCCCTCTACGGTCTGGTTTCTTTACTGGAGAATTATGTGTATTGTTGATGCTGAGTATAGCTGGAGAAAAAACATTCAGGGAAGCATTGTGCTTTGAAGATAGCCTATAAGATGCTGCAGCAGGTGACTAAGAAATATAGACAGACCTTTGGACAGAAGACTCCGTGGAGCATAACGCTGCAATGCCATCTTCCTCACAGTGAACTGTTTTAGATGAACACTTCCAGCTTACGAAGTGTGATCAACAGTGAAAAGTATTCCTGAGTCCTGAGAAAAACAATTTCAATATATATATATATTTTAATCTGCCTTTTCCCAAAAGAGAAATGTTTGCCCTATATACTTCTGAGAAGTGCCCAGAACTTTTACTTGTTCACAGTGTTCAACAAAACATATACAGATCTGCAGGTTGGTTATCGCTTTGCCTCTGTGGTTTGGCAAGCTGAATGGAGGCACAAACCCCACTGAGACAGCTTATTTATTATAAGGATGTCCCCAACAGAACCAAACCCCTTCTTTATTTGCCACATTGACATCATTTCAGGCATGTGAAACTCTGTCAGAATAATAGTTTCTGAAGGATCTAGTTCTGATGGAGATGTCACTGTTAATCTCCTTACAAGCACATCAGGGTTAGTGCAAATACCTCAACTTACGTCAAGGGAGAATCCTGGTCTGCCAGTAGATGTGGAAGAGCTGACCTCTGGAGCCAATGGTGATATTACAGTGAAAGACATTAATGAAGCCCTCATTCAATCAACAGACCAAGGATTTCATCATTCATGTAGGTGGAGTCTAGGACCATCATGAAAATGAGAAACTGCCAAACTACAGAGATTTAAGATGCCCCATCTGTAGTGTTGTTCTGACCTACATGCAGCAAGTATGAGACATGCTCCACAGACTACATGCTTGTGATCCTCTGTACTGTGAAAGACAGGCTTACTATCAGCTCCCAGGTTGAAATGCATTTCGTATAAAAAGAATGTGAGGGGAAGGATTGAAATTCAGTGGAGAATCCCTTTTTTATGGTGGTTAAAGCCAAGGATAGTAATTGTGCTCCTGCTACTAATATGCTACTTGGGATACACCAGACTGATTCCAAGGAGAGGCACTATTCCATGGGTAAGGGGGGAAACTGGAATCTGTGACTATAAATTGGGTATTGTTTTAAGATGGTTAGGAGAATATATGCATGGTTTTCTTTATCAGAATGAAAATCAGTGACAATCTCAAGAACTACTATGTTTATCAACCTTCTGGGCTGACAGTTACTCATGAATTTCCATAATTTCCCTAGAGGAATCCACTAGTTAAAGTAGCAAATGTTTTTTATTTTTTTTCCCTTCATGACTATCAGGTCTCCTGCAGGTGAACTCCAGAACATCTTTGTATGAGAAGTACAGATAACTCTGGGTCTCTCCCGGAGGCCCTTACTTGCCAAGCCTGAGTTGACATACTGGGTATGTATCAAATGCAATAATTAGTCCACCTGCAGTCCTGTTCAACAATTTGATGTATCTTGGAAGGCAACCTTGGAATACTCTTTCTTCCTGACACAATAATGCAGTATAATGGTAGAGAAAGGTTTATCTTTATAAAGCAGAATCTTACTGGGTTTTCAGCAAACAGCAACACATTAAAATAAATAAAAATGACAGGCCAGTTAAAATGAAATCCTAGCATTATCATGAAGGTCATTCACCATCAATGGTCTGTGTGTAAGCAGAAGTAAGACTGTTTCTAGGGCTTGGACATGATGCTGCACGGTGGTGTACACATCTTCCAGGATGCTAAGCTCCTGTCCACATTGAAAAAGCTCAGAAACTTGCTTAATGGCATTCATATGTATTAAACAATAATGTAGCCAGCAACAGTAAAGCTTACAAGCACAAATGTTTAGAAAGGTAACAAAGAGTGGCCATGAATCAGAAACCATTTTTGTCACTGGTTTCTCAAAACCCAGTAAGGGTTTGAATGAGGTCCAGCTAGAAAAGCTATTGTCAAAAAACCCCATAAAAACTGCTTTCATTTTTGAGTTAGGCATATTTGCTGTGCTATTTGCATAAAGCAAATCCTAACCTAAGGGCAGAAGGGGGAGAAGGAGGATACTCAGGGGGGCACAAGTCAGAAACTGATTAGAGAAACTGTGATCATGTTTAGAAGACTTTCAAGAATTGTACAAGACCTTCAATTGCGCACTCACCTTTGCACTTTACTAAATGTTACAAAATACTTATCTTTCAATGAAGGAAGAGAGAGACAGTGACACAATTTCTTTCCAAATTAATGGCAAATAAAGCCTTTCTACTTCGGTATAATGAATTTGATTACACAGCTCTAGCTCTTTACTCATAAAATTCTTTACCATTGAGCAGCCAAAGAAGTAAAGGGATTTCTAAGGAAGGGTAAAATTTTAACTATGATGCCACTGGAAAATTTTAAACATCTTAGACAGTCATGCGAAATACTGTTTATATACTGTGTGATGCAGATATACTTGTTTTACTGACTATTTAATGTCACTGTAATCAGCAATAAAACATTAAAATTATGGCTCAGGAGCTGGAGAAAAAAAAATTCTATCATTTTTATCACTCTGATTTACATATCTACATAAATATTTGTAGATTCTACTCAGAAAAGGCAGAAGTGAAACTACTAGAGCAAAATAGTGTAGTGCTATTGCTATGTCTATGACTATCTCACCTGTCTGACCTGCTATTAAGATCAGAGCCATTCATCCACATTAGAAATACAAATACAGATAATGAGAAGTTTCCACAGTAGGACCCAAAAGAAGCAAATTTCCTTCAAGATGTAATTTGAATTTAATGGCTTGTCCATGAAATAAACAAAGCATCATAAAAAAAAGAAAGTTTAATGATGCACAGTGAATCAAGAAAATGTATGATGTGCCAAAGAACTCTTTAATCTTAACAGGCTCCTGTCTATATTTACTGCGACACGTTGTCAGAAGAGCTGAGCTCATCATGCTACTTTTTCGGTAACATCATGATGCAGAATTTTAACTGGAACAATCAATTTTGATTGCTGTTCCCCACTGCTTCATACTGGAGGGGAAAATGTGTTTTGGTGGTGAAAATTACTTTGCAATCTTTCCTTCTGCTTTGCAGAGTGATCTGTGTCTCTTCTTTTCTTGCATGCTGAAAAGGAGTTCATCCTTCTTTTATTGGACTGGGTGTAAATTTGTATTTCCCCGGAGTAATTAAAGAAAAGGAGAAATTGGCCTGACTTGGGAAGATAAATATCTTTCTCTTCTAACGCCAGTGTTAGGTATTTGTACTAGCTTGGCTTAATACTAGACTCTGATGCTATCCTTAAAGTAAAATGAAACTGGTTTCTTCTTTCACCTCTGCACTATGTCACATCAATTTTCATAGTGCAACTTTTTTTTTTTTTTTTTTTTGTACTGTGGAGGAGCATAATTCAAACCTACTCAGATTTCTGACTTTGCTGTAAATTAATCTTGCTGATGCATGTCTGGCACTTGAACTAAGTTGTATCTTCCACTTCTTCTGTAGCCTGCATGACATCAAAATGCTACTCATACTGTGCACTGCTGTTTCTTATCTAGATCATGGTGATATAAAGAAGACCAGAGGAAAAGGTAAAATGCCAAAAAGAAACTCTGTGGTGTTTTCATAGCTTGTTCCTATCCTCCTCCAGCTCAAAAATCCATCTACAAGAGCTCTGAGCTGTCATAGGCTGTGAGAATGGGTGACAAGAAAATCTATTTGTCTTGGCTGAAATGACAGTTTAAAACTCTAGCCCTTTTATGATACAAGTGCTCCTATAGATATAATGGATCTTATTTTCCTCTCAGTTACATGAGTAAAATCAGGATTATCTCCTTGAAATTCCACCAGCTTAAAGCAGAATCAGGACCATTTCCACATGTGTTTTTTTAGTGAAAAAGTTGTCTTCAGCAGTTACATTTCCAAGCATTAAGTATTGTGGATTAGATATAGAACAGAAACAAACTCCAGTACTGTCTGGTTTCTCTTACTGCCAGGACTTTTGATAAGTAGGAACTTTACCAATATATACATTTCAGAGCCAAAACAGTGCTATGGCGTGGTCATGCCAGGAAACTGATATCAGAGTTAGTCTACTCTGAAGAAAAGACTAACCCCCATTTCCCTTCTAGCCCAAAGCAACATAGCGGTTAAGGAAGATTGCACCAGCATAGGAAAGTCCTTCGTGAGCACATTAATGCTGAGATAACAGGTAAACTCCCCCAGCAGATGCTGCAAAGAGAATGTGGTCAGAGGGCAGGACTACATGTGCCTGTGTCTCAGGGAATCCCAGGAGCCACCAAATCTCCTTCAGAAAGCCCAGGCTGCTATCAGTGCTCTTGCCTTGTGTTTCACCAGTGAAGATGAAAGTTATTTTTTCAAGACACTTTAGCTTGTGCCAGGGAAACTGGAATAAGTCGACAAAGACCAGGGAAATGAAAGGGTTGCTTAAAATTACCTTTGCACACATGAAACCTCTGAATCCTGCTGAGCATTTCTTTGTACTAATTTGGGACCTGTTCTACAGTATTCCTAGAAAATAGTTGTTCTCAGGAGGTTATTTCCAGGAATTAAATTGGAGCTCATTTAGTTCCAAGGTACCCACCATAAGTAGGAGGAAATGAATATCGCTCACAGAAAACAAAAAATTGATTTTAGGGTTGTGGGAAGAGAAAAAGATAGAGATGTCAGTACTGACATTGGTATTTTTCTTCTTTGTAATGTTTCTCAAGAAAGTTTCCCTTATGGTGAACCTATTTAGACAAAAAGCTGGTTTGCTGCTGCAGAGGGAATTAAAATTGCTATTTATTTGTGCTCCCTTTTCATATAGATACAAATAAGTATGAATGATGAGTCAAATGTCAGCCATGACGCTTGGAGCTATGGCTCTGCATTAATCTTCAGCTTGGCATTTTTTTTTCCTTTTCTTCCTTCAAATTTGTTTCATCTGAAGGGTTATCCCCTTCAGATACTCAAGTGGGAGATCAGTTACCCAGCTTCAACTTCTCTGCCGTAATCCCTCTATTTAAAGGTGAGATAATCAGCTTTTGTTTTGTTGACTTGGATCTAAGACAATCTCTGGACTAAAGACAAAGGAGAGCCTACATGGAGAGAATGCAGAGTCTCTGCTTGCCCTTAGAGAAAGGAGGTGGCCTTTTATACTCTTTCCAGCACTGAAAATTCTCATGCCCTGCAAACCCCAGTGGTATAACTTAGAGCATTACCCAGAGACAAATGTTCCTGTTAGTAAGTGAATATCATTTGGACAGCAGGCTGAGGAACGTGCCAGAATATTTGGCATGGGTGATCATCCCAAGAGAGAGAAAGAATAATCACTTTATTCATCAAGTGATGGCACACAACGTTGCTGCTTGGGGAGCTACCTTTCAGCTCCTGTTGACTGTCATTTTCCTTTTAGGATTGTGTGTGTTCTGGAGGAGAGGCAAAACTAACTTCTTTCCTTCCTTCCTTCCTTCCTTCCTTCCTTCCTTCCTTCCTTCCTTCCTTCCTTCCTTGTTCATGACCCTGGAGTAGGGTTCCTGGTTCTGGCTGTGTTCAGTAGAAGTTACCATACAAGAAACCTCCTGGTTCTTCACAACATAAAATATGATGCTTTGTAGCTCTGTAGCTGTGAGTGGCTAAGGGAAAATGCACCTGGGATTGCCAAAGAACTGGTAAGTGTAGCTAAACACTTGTGTTTATGAATTTGTTCAACAAGGCAACACAGGTCAGGTATGATCCTGCTTGTGAGCCCCTATAGGCTTTCCTGGAAGTGTGCAGGGTCAGAGGGAACCTCAATGGTGTCCTCTGAAAAACCACCCTGGCAGAACACCAGGCCAGTATTTCCCCACTCTGGCATAGGGACCTGCTAGTAGTCAGATGTGTGAGAGCGTGGAGCTGGCTGGGAGGTACATAGGAAGGAATTCCTCCAAACGGATGGAGGAATTGGGCGAAGGGGTCAGAGGCATGTGACAACCTTCCCCCCCACCCCCCCATTGCAATCTTATGATTGCACTACTACAGATTCAAATTTGGGAAATGCAAAAGTTAAAGTTCCCATGGCAACAGTTATCTCTACCACGATTCATGCCCTGTAAACTTATCATACACATTTAACGTCAAAGAGGAATATATTACATGACACATTTAACAAAGAAAAAAGAAAATATTCCAGCTGTGGAATGCAGCCAAGTTAAAGATTGTTAGAGAAACCTTGATTTTTGTGCTGCTTGACCTTTCAATTTTAACTGTAAAACTTTATGGTTGCATTAACAAAGATTTGTACTTATTATCTGTTCACCTCATGCCACAGATGGTAAAGGCATTGTCCAAGCAGAAGATATGTTCAGTTCCCTAGATACAGTCTATCTTCTACTAAGTCAATGTCTATTCTTATTTTGCACTGATGGGCTGAGCTTCATTTGGAGTCTTGCTAGAACAGAAATTAGCAAATATATTAAGAGAAGACTCGTGAAAAATTCAGTGATGTGATGTTGGTTCAGGCAGCTGTCTGCTTTAGTCAGTTTTGTAGTTCCCTAATCTCATAAACAGAACTGGATGAAATTACATGGGGTTTGTATCCTAGTTTTGATGCAGAAATGGGAGGTGGAGTGGTTAACCCGAAGTTCGGCTCCTCCAGCATTGTGCTCTGAACAGTGACTGACAACAGGTGCCTGCGGGAGGCTACAGGAACAAGGCAAGGATATAGAGAGACTTCCCAGAAGTTTTTCTCAGCCTCAAGCAAGCTATGGATCAGGAATGTTGGAATGTCATGAAATAAATCTTTTTTTTTCCTCTTCCTATTCTGAACCCATCAACCAATTAATTCATTTTATGCCAAATGCATCAGAAACAGTAATGGGCTGAATTTAGCCCTGAAAGAAGTGGTATCAGTCTACTCATTTCAGTGGAAGTACTTCAGGGACAAAATTGTGCTACTTGACTTAATTCTCTCCTGGTATCCTTGCAATGCAAGCAATTTCACTGAAACTGTGCAAAATGAGGACAAGTAAAAAGAATCCTGGTGAATGTTCCAGACTTTCTGTCTCCATGCACTTGTGTCCTTGTTGACAGCTGCTCATCATCACTATAAGCCACTCTCAGATCAGATCAGCATTGCCTTGCACATTCACTCCACATTTCAGATGTTGTAACCTGTCATAGCACTGTTCATGTCAACTGATGGAAACTTTTTTGCTCTGACCAGAGCTTGGAATAATTTGATGGCAGTACGTGTTATTACACAAAGCACAAGGCAGTGCCAAACAGCTCAATCAGACAATCATTAATTTAATCAATTTCATTAACTTCACCATGATAGCAAGAGCTGGAAATTAGATTTTTATAGCTATTATGACAGCTTTGTGCTGTGGTTTCTTGGGAGTTTCACTACTTTCACTTCTGTAAATCACTATTTGCCCATAGAGGAGTTTTCCCAGGCAGATTAACCAATGCAGGTATGCAGTACCTGCCACATACTCTACACCCCACCCCTCCAAGACACACAGTGTGTATAAGGGTATGAAAGTATATGTGTATGCAACCTATACCAAACCATACAAAGGTTTATTTACTTGTTCTTCACTCATGGCTCCAATGAAAGTGAGATACAGGCATATCTTACACAGGAGATCTACTGTTATGCTGTTATCTATCCACTTGGATGTAAAAATTACATAATCATGCTAACTACCATGCCCCAAAACAGCTGTTATGCAAGTAAAAGACTTAGAAATATAGCCCTAAGTATCATCAATACACTTTTT
Organism: Tringa tobata; assembly: GCA_033628505.1. Taxonomy (NCBI): domain Eukaryota; kingdom Metazoa; phylum Chordata; class Aves; order Charadriiformes; family Scolopacidae; genus Tringa; species Tringa tobata. Next base: position 1,822,604 of record JAHREE010000487.1, read on the forward strand.
GAACAGATTCTTAGTGCAGAGTTATGATCATTGTATGCAACAGTTATAGTGCGGTTTATTTGAAAGATATGTTTTGAAACAACAACTCATTTAATGGGACCGTCACATCTCTAAAGGAGAACTGTTACAGTTATTTAATATCGAAGAAAGAACACAGATGTGTACCCACTGATACAAACGTTGTCTTTGCCCTAAGGGCCTCATGGGTTGAGGTTTGGGAGAGTCTGAAAAGGCATACTCTTTAATTAATGTAGAAAAAGTAATTTCTACTTGTGACCAGGTATGATTAGCTTTTAACACTCAATTGTCTCTACATATCTACAGTAAAAAGTTACCTAGATTTCTTGGATTGCCAGATTTAACATAAAAAGACCTTCAACTCATACAAGAGGATAATAAAACTGCTTAAGTGTGACAGTTTGGGAAAATCTGAGGTTTCAATGATAAAAAGTTATTCCTTGTTGTAGTATCATAATTCAGACATCTTGGCCTACAGATTGGCAGGTCATTTCTTTTCTCTCATCCTCAGACAACAAATGTCTTTGCTGGTGGTGGGTCAATATTAGCATTTAATTTGCTTGACATACACACGAGGAATATCTGCCAGCTCTGTCCAGTCTGAGGCATAAACGACATATTCCCTGATGCCTGCCATTATTGCAGCTTCTAACTTAATAGTTTCTTCCTTTCTTTGCAAGCCCACTTGCCAACCCACAATATCTCAACAACACAATGCTGGCAATGGTCTCCTGTCATAAAGGCCTATGCATTGAGCTGTTCAATCTGTACTCAAATTGTTTCCCTGATCAAAGAAAACAGTTGAAAGCTACAGAGTTGGAGCATAGCCTGGCTCCATCCCCATTTCTGTATCAAGTCTAATTCAGAACAGCATGGGTCCCAGCAGGGGCCGTGTGGGATTCAACTGGGCCCTACTCCTCCACTGTTAAGAATGGCAGTTTATTTCTAATCTTTGTTTCTTTTCTTCTAGTCATGTATTAAACCATGTGAGGGGACCTCCTTTTTATCCTATGAGCATTTAATTTCCTTAAGACCTTTTGCTGATGTGAATGGTTTTTTGAAAACCCAAGTCCACTATATATCAGGCATCACGCCCTTAGCCCAATTCTCATTAACTCCTTCAAAGGATGCTAATGGATTTGTGAGGCATGTTTTCTCTCTACAAAATAATGTGTTTACCAATTCTATTTTCTATGATCTGTACCAATTTGTCTGGTACAGAAATCAATTTTACTGGTCAGTAGTTTTTCAGCTCTGCTCTTTAAACTTTTTTTTTCTTTTTAATAGCGCACATTCGCCACTTTCTATTTCTCTGCTTTCAAGAGTGATTTCAGAAATTAGTAGTTTAGCAGTCTCATATTTTAGCTTGTTTAGAATGCTTGGTTGAATGCTACCTGGTCCTTGAGATTTGCTACTGTTCGTTTTATTGAATTGCTCTGAAAATCTCTTCTGTTGACAGTTCGATTTCAGACTGCTCTTCAGGCTTGTCCCTGTAAGGAACGGTTCAGGTGTGGAAATCTCCGTGACCTCTTCTGAAGAGAACATTGATGCAAATCATTCGTTTAGCTTTCTCGCCATGGCCCTAGCTTCCTGGAGTATCCCGTTTGCACCTTAATCATCTCTCAGCCCATTGACTTTCCAACAGGCTTCCCATTTCTGAGAAAGTTCTTATTAGTCACTTTTATGTATGTAGGAAGTTGCTCTTCAAAATCTTTTATTGGCTTGCCTCATTAGAGTTCTACATTCAACAGGATGAGTTTAACTTGTCTTTTACTTTCCTCATTTAGACAGGATTTCCACATTCAAATGGACGAGAATTCTACTTCTAATAGCCTTCTCTATTGTGTTGTTTAAATATGCTGGCTTTTTTCAAAATATTTTTGTTTGTTTTCTTTGTGTTTTTTTAAATATATATGATATACTGACTCTCAGATTCTAAAAAAGCTTGTTCCTCCAAAGCATTAAATTATTTTACCCAGTCCTTTTTACTATTTTCCTTCATTCTCATGTAGTTTTCAATTCTTATAACTTAAACATGATCATCATTAACTTTTTTCATGTTCTCAGTCCCACTCAGATGATGTAAGTATTTACAGTTTGACACAGCACCCATGCACTGCTTCAGAAAAAAATATTTTTTTTTCTCCTTTTGGATGTTTTGGGTTAGTTGCTTCAAGAACTAGCTGTTTGTTGACTACAGGATTTGTACCTCAGACTCCAAAGAGTTTACTAGAGGTGAACTAAGACTTTAAATCTGCTGTGTCCTGTCCTTGGAAATAAAATCACTTTCCTGTGTCTTTGACAACCTAGCTGCAAAAAAAAATAAGGGTTAAAAATATCGTATGTTGCTGTAAATCAGAAGTCACTTACCAATCTAAAAAAATTAAGCTAAGACACAAGGACAGTGGTGTTACCTAATATCTGACAAACTGATAGCCCTCATATCCTTAATCATCTACAATTACCTGTGACGGGCAACAAATGAAGTACACTAAATCTTGAAGGTAGGTAAGTCACCTTAATAAGCCAATGCATTTAACAAATTCTCTTGTTTATCTCCTAGGTCCAGAAAGGGCTGTGAGGTTCATAATGAGCTGTGCAGCAGGAAAGTGGTGTATCACCTGAACTGGCCAAATTTCAGCTGGCTCAGCCCATCTCCTGTTACCTGGGGATAATGTCTGGAAATCTGTGACCTGCCAGGAGGAAGGAGGTGGCCAGCCACTGTTTCTGTCAGGAGGTCCTTGCCATGAGTGCAGAGACTGGGACAGGAGCCATGTGGCTTCTCTTCCCCACCACTGGGCTGGTCGTACCAGCCCCACATCATGCCAGCTGCCCTTTCCTCCTCGTGTCCTTGGTGCCAGGCCTGGTCTGGGAGGCTGAGCTTTGGAGGCATATCCAGATTTTTCAGTGCACCAAATTCAGATGCAAATAAGAGTAAAGACAAATGTGTCCAAAGGCAGCTGCTCACCTTGAAGCTTCAGAGATGGACCAGTTACCCAGCTCATAGGGCTCTTGCCAACCACAGCTAGGGAAAGAAACTTTGAGAAAATACCCAGGACTGCTCCTCTTTGTGCTGCCACTTTGAACTCTGCAAGTGTCATGTTAGCAATACTCCCATTGACTGAACTATTTTGGTGTTACCACAGCCCTTCAAGGTGCCTTGAAAGGACTTGGTCTGACACACTTTTCTGTAGCTCTGGCTGCCTCAAAGAAAATAGATGCATTCTTCCAGAGCTGAGAGACCTGATTTCATAAGTTTTTAAGGCCAGAAGAGAACAGAATATTCATCTGCCATTCTCAAACACCATCCCTCTAGCACCAGGCACAGATATGACCCCAGCAATGAAGCTTATCAAGTTAAGTTTATTAAGCTTATTATTTAAGTTATTTTCATAGCTGTTTCTCTGCATGTGTTTGACTAAGGCGAGAAATTCTCAAATCAAAACTGCTTTTCTATTTCATATTGCCTTATGAATACATTTGTCTTTTAGGGTGACAGGAAAGGTAACCCCAATTCTTGTATTCGTAGAGGTGAGAGGATTTAAGTGGTTAGGGTATTGTTTGAAAGAAAATTTAGATCCCCATTGCAAACATCATCACGGTGATAGAAATTCTTTCTTTTTCCTGTAATAATTTACTTTAAAAAAATCCTTCTTGTATTATTTCTAGCTATCAGAATTAGTCAGCAAAGTATAGCCTAAATTCTGATACCAGGCAATCGTAGTAAATGGAGAAGCAAGCATAAATTATATCACTAGTGAGCCCAAGAAAGAATTGCAGTGATAAGGGAAGATGAGCTGAATCATTTATTTCACCTTATCTTCTGCTGGTAATAAAATAAAAAGAATTAATAATTTTTTTTTTTCTTATAAAGAACAAGCTATTTGTATGATTTGCCATTCCGTCCTCGTAGAAAGTTCTCACCAGCCAAGTGTAGCACTTGAGTACACACCATTTCGTCCACTGGGCATTTGAGTGTATCTATGCCACGCGACTTTAGATCCCATTCAATTCCTAAAGTTTAGCTGCCTGTATCATGGAAATTCCACCCTGTATGCAAGCAGTCTCACCTAAGACAATTGTACTGTCTTTACAAGAAGGATCTGCACAGCCATGCTGTCAGTAGGTAAGTCACAGAGCGAGCCACTGTGGACAGCTGGGAAGTGGTTCTCACCTGAGCACAGGTGAGGCTGCAGTTCCTGCACGTGCGCTTCTGTCTCTGTTCTTTGATCTTTTTGTTGACAGAGACCTTCCTTCATCAGCAGTCTCTACCACACAAACTTTTCAAATCTTGCACGAGCATTTTAAAAAGGGGGGTTCATGCATCCCTCTTTCTGTGGGCATGTTCACAAAGGTAAGGGTCGTGATTTCAGCAGGAACAGACACGTTTGCACTAACATTAAGGAAACCAGCTTGGGCAGCAGCAGCAGCACATTGTGACACTAGGAGTTCGGGATAAATTGGACGGATCTGCCTAAAATTGATGAGCACATGCTGAGGAAGTTGTTATGCACTAAGGACCATAAGGCAGAGCATCCTTCTAGTGGTACCCAGGCTAACCACACCAGAGGTGTCTCTGCCCTTGCTGCAATGACACCTCTGATTACAGTGTAGGTGTTTTTTGCTGCTAGACACATCAGTGTGTTGAGACTATTTTGTGCTGCTCTGGGGACATAAAGCAAAAGTAAACAAACATTTACCAGTCAGCTGAAATGGGTGGTAATGGGCACTAATTATGTAAGTCAAATAAAATAACTGTTGATTGAATGACTGACCTTTAATTTCTATAACTCAGAAGCATCCATTTGCTACAGCATTCAGACATGGTTTGCTGTCACGTGGCTAAACTTGCTTTATTATATAGAAATTCCTCTTTCTTTCTGCCAAAGCTTGGAGTCAATAATTTTTTGACAAAGTTTATTATCGTTTTCTCTGAATTTTAACCCTCTGACTCAGGGCTGATGCGTCAGTGCTTTTGAGGAGTTTCTGTTTTCAGATTTTCCCAGATGTCTGATGTCTGAGAGAAGACGTTTTTTGAAAGAAGTACAAATGTTACCATCAGAGTAATAAAAAATAATGAAATGAAATGAAATAAAAGCATCTATAAGCTGCTTCATGGAACTTGTGGCAATAGCTTATTTAAGGCACTGTGACTGTTGGCAACTAAAGCTGTGCAGCTATTTTGGAGACCTGAATTTCCTGCTGAGTAACAATTTACATCAACAAACTAATTATATTTCAGAGTTGTTAACAAGCTTATCTATTAATTTATGTGTTCACTTAAAAACTACTAAATAAAAATATGTTCCTGTATAAATACTAATCTCACTTTTGGGGGTAAATTGTCACTCAATCATATTTATTATAAAAATACCATGAAAACTCCCACATTGTTTATGGAATTTAAAACCAGACATTAGATTGACTATAGCTAGGACATTGACAGACAGAACTAGGAGTGATTTTGCATCTGTGTCACCTGCATCAGTATAAATACTTTAGGCACTATTGATATCTATTCATGATCATATTAACTGCTCTTAGATTAACAGAATTCAGCACAACCTGTTGCACGTCATTAATTTTGAGTCATATTGACCAGAGAGTGAAAGGCATATAGGAATTACCAAAACTAGCCCACACCTGAGTTGCATATAACTTTTTTTTGGTGGAGGTTTCTTTTTGAGCTGGCTACTGTTGGCTAAATCCCTCCACTGATCCTGAATAACATGGCCAAGCTTCTGTCAAGGTCAGGAGCCCAGTGAAGACTGTAAAATACAAAGCACAGAGGGATACCAAAAATCTGCAGTTTTGGCTGCTTTGGTGATTTCTGTGGCTCACACACACTTCCACACATCAAGAGCATAAGCATCTTCAAGATGGGAGAACACATCTTCAGTGGAAGAAAGATATGTCTTGTTTTAGCTCTCTGTGTGAATACAAATTTCATCTTCATGCACATAAACAGTAGAAAAGACTTTATGTTGAGAGCTAGTTTAACAATGGGAAGTCCTTCAAAGACTGAGCCATTAAAAGGAGACACATGACCTTAAAACTTAGACAATTTAGAGAAAGTGTCTTTCCATTTAATGAACAGCTGGTTCAATGCAGAGAAATATAGTCATTTTTCTTGGAGATGGATTTATAACTACTAATATTTTCGTGCTAGTAGCATCTTCAAGCAAATGTGGTGTTTTATGATGTACCATGGTTTTATATACACATTTCGTTCTTGTTATTCCTTGAAAATAAAAGAGACCAGCAAAAACGAAAAAAGTGGGGAATGCAATAATATTAGATTTACCTAAATCCTAGCAATAATGTATCAGAAACTTTACAAAAAAAAAAAAAGCCTTAAAATACAAACCTCCACTCAGCAAAGACACTGACTGAATGTCATAAAATGGAAGCAGAACACTGAATTTGCATCCAGTCATTCACTGGCATACTTACATCTTTTGGACAAATGCAAAGCTCTCAAATACCATAAAAAATGAAAATATAATGGCCTCAGTATGTAAAATAAAACCCCAGTGTAAGATAAAATATATTCCAATGACTGCAATTAATTGCAAAGTAGAATAAATCACTATACAAATAATTTATGTGCTTTAAATATCATTAAAAAAAGCCATTAACAAGCCAAAAGGAAACTGGCAGCTTGACAATTTTATGACACTAAACAGGGCCGCAATAGTGTGATTCTGACTTCATTTAAGACAATGACAAACCTTCTGTCAACTTTAGTTGGGGACAATTGAAGTGTCAATAATTTTTCATTAAAAAAAAACCAAAACCTATTTTTCTTTTGCAATGCAAAGGAAGTCAAAAACTCTCAGAAGTCTGGATATACCAACATTTGGGCTGGTTTAAGTATGCTTTGCATACTTGCAGAAATTAACAGAATAATTTGTTATAGTTAGGCTTGCATAACTCTTACATTGCAGAATACCCTGATGTTCATTTGAAGTTTAATACTTATTTTTTCCTCTGATCTAGAAAGAATGTTAAAAACTTTCATGTTCTTATTAGAAGGCTTGAGCCTCTAAAGCTAACAAAAAGGATATATGATATAGGAGAAGCCATTATGTATTGTTACTTTATCAAGTCTGGTCTTCACAAAGAGCAAAAGGTAATCTCAGGACAAGGACAGTTGATATTTCTCATCTTTACATAATTTTTGCAGTAGTGTAACAGTTTTGAGAATATTGTGAATAACAGAAGTATGATTTATGCTAAGAGAAACATCCAAATGAAGGAAGAGAAGAAGAGGGTACCCAGTGTCTGAACTATTGGTGCTTGGCAGGTGGACAGTGGGCCGACCTTCTGTTCTGCATTTCAGCAGCAGGGTTGGAAAGCCCAGGGCCATTGTGGTCTCATTGAGAGGAAACCCATCAGCTCCATTCCCACTGGAGCACAGAGCCACAGAGAACTTGAAAAAGCAGACAGGAGAATGTTTCTGTTCTAAGCAAAAGGTAGGGAGAGGTTGTAGCTCTGCAAGACAGGGAGTCCCACCTCTTGCCTGTGACCCTCTGCCCATTCGCCATGAGTTGGCACCTTGGGATGAAAGCAGAGACATCCCAATTTACTATGCTGTTTCCAGAAACAGAGGCTGGCACACCATGGGCTTCCTGGGGTTCGTCCTGCCACTCTTTGCAGGGAGCTGCTCACTGAGTTGAAGGAGCCACAGCTTGCTTTTTCGTCTTCCCTCTCCGGCTCATCACCAACTCCAAAATACACCGTCGCTGGCTCCCTGCCAGGTCCTGCACTGTCTCCCCTGCTCCGACTCGGCCTCTCCACAGGCAGAAGTGCTAACAAGAGTCTGCTGATGGACAGCCAGAGAGTGGGAGGGGAGGAGGACATGGTATTTGGGGGCTAGCAGGGGGCTAGGAAAGGGAAAGGAAGAAGTGCTTCATAAATTATTGTTGTCTCCCGAGCTGAGTTTAATTTAGCCCCTAGGACCAGAAGCTGCTTTTGAGTAACTGCTAGGCGGTGCTCTCTGCTTGCACATGTCAGACACATGGCCCCTTCCCAACAAGGGCCCTGGGCAGAGGTTTATGAGACAGTTGGAGCGAGCTAGTGTTGAGGCGCTGTGGTATGCCAACAGATGGGCCGGGATGAACATCTTATGTCGGAGATTGCTCCCCAGAGGCTATTTCTGGCCTCTTTAGGCCTTTTGTGTTGCTGGAGGGCAATGGAGCTACAACATAATACAGAATTAGGCCAGCTAGGTCTGAATGAGGAAGGTGTTGCTAGCATTTGTGAAGCAAGTGCAAGTCAGCTATTTCAGTATTGGAATGATAATTGTCTTGCAATTTGAGTAATTACCATGTGGGGCAATATATGTGCACTGTGACAGCATTTTCTAATGCATCCATTAGCGTGCAGCTATGCTGCACAGTAGCAAGGCTTCACCTGTTTCACACAGTTTTCAAAGCCTGTGAATAAAGTTAAGCACATCCTTCAGTTCCTTGCTGAGTCGGGAAGAGATTAGTTAAAGCCTTAACCACTCAGCTTCACCAAGGTGCATCTTTATTCGTCGGAGAAAAATAGCAAGGCTCCCTGCTGCCTTTATGCATTGCAGCCCCTATACATAGAAAGACTTCAATGCACAAGCTTCCTTCTTTGCTAAAATGATGTTAAAATAAAGAGTGATTGTGTTAAGTGACAACAACAGGAAAAATATAGCCTAGAGATATTTAGGCGCCAAATTCCCTGAGATATTTAGGTGCCAAATTCCTGTTGAAATCATTGAACTAAAACCACTCCATTCGGAGAGTTTGTGCATGGCCTTTGGTTATGTCAATATAGCACTGTTTCAAAAAATCTTTACCCATTCTCAGCAGTTCCTTATGACTATCTAAGCTGGTCAGACTTGACTGAAAAATTTGTAAATGTTTAAGTGTTCCCAGTTCTGGGTTCTTAAACCTTTTCCCTGAGACAGCTGCTTGTCAGCAGAGCCAAGCCCTGCGCTTTCCCTNGGATAAGGTGGAGCGGAGGGCAGCGGCCCTGCTCCGGCCAGGAGCCGCAGAAGGGCCTGCACGGGTGCTGGGCAGGAGGGACGCTGCTGCTCAGGGTTCGTTAATGAGCCTCGCAGGCTGGCTGAGCACCGTGCAGCCGTTATGCAGCTAGTTACAGGCTGGAAGACAGTTTTTGGCATTTATTGGTGCCCTGTGACACCTAAATTATCATAAGGTCAGAGAATTCATTGAACCCGAGCAGCACTTAAGCACTGTTAGACTCATTTGTGGCTGTTCAGACCAAACAAGTTTTTCAGAGGGAGACTATTGGCTCCAGGTAAAACATTAATGCAAAGAGCACAAAAAGAAAGCTGTGCTGTTTTAATAAGCTGTCCTGCTGCTGTAGCAGGGATGGGCAGGAGATTATTCCAAACAAGCGGCTTGCTGTGCCAGCTAAAGGAGGCCCCGGGACGCCGATAGGAGATAATCAACAAGGAGACACCCGTGCAGCTTTTTTTTTCCTCTCATTCCACCTACTGTGGGTATCTTGCTGATCTCAGAGCGCTAGGATCCAACAGACACCTTTTTAATGTTCAGTACCTCGAGGGAAACGTGACGCCGAGGTGTTAATAACTTCACCTGCCCACTCTGACACGTCCATTGCCGCTTTCACTATCCCGGTAGCAGAGGGAAGTCAGCAGGGGAAAAAAAAAAAACAACAGCCTGATATAGACCCAAGAAACATAAATCAGCTATTTCTGGGAGGCGACGTTGAAGCCCAGGTTGTTACAGGATCCTCCCTGGGTGGCAGGAGGAGTGACCCGGTCCCTGGGAGACAGCCAGGATTCCCCCTTCTGCCGTACTACAGGGGCAGAGGGGACAAGGAGGGAGGGACGCCAAGGGAACAGGCGGTGGAGGTTGAGATCCCTTTCCTCTGAGTCAAGGGACAGCAGCTGTCAGTGCGAAGGTGGAGATATGTAAATGGCAGGCTGGGTTCACTCTCTTCCCAGAGCAACAGCAGCTGAGTCAAAACAAGCACAGCCAGAAACATGAAGCCCTTAAAGCACCCCCTCACTACCCCCCCCATCCTACCCACCCCCCTCACCCC
>JAHREE010000487.1:1833070-1846313 GCA_033628505.1 Tringa tobata
ACCCCTCACCCCCCCCGCACACTCACTCACATATATACACACACCATAATTCATGCTACATCAAAGCAGTGATTACCACTGCTTCCTGCCTGTCTATTTCTGTTTATTTATGGTGCATTACACATTTTAATGCTATTCTCACACAGCGGCTCAGCTGCCACTGTTCTGTATTTGGGTGGGAAAGAAAAAAAAAACCCCAAACAACAAATGGCTGCAATGTACAGTATGTTGTCCCCTGGGAACAAAGGACAAACGAATGCTCAGCACCTTCCAGGGAGCAGCAATTCAGAGTTATTAATAGCACGATTGCCCCTTCCCACTGCAGTCTACTTCATGGCCACGCACTTGAGCTGGGGCTGGAAGGGTTGATGTGGGTAGGGGGAGAAGTGACCTTTTAAGCCCAGCTGGCTTCAGAAGAGTTCTTATATCATCCTCCATCTCTGTGATCATGTCTAACTCTGGGCTTCTTCAAGGCAGGGGATGGAAAGGGGAGGGCAAAGGTTTGACATCAACCTGAGGAGAACCAGCAAACTCGTGTCTTGTTTGAAGCTGGATTGAAGCTAATGGTAAGAGATCAGCTACTAAAAACCTGCCCACTGTGAGGTTGCAGCTCATTCCCTTTTCTCCCCTCCCCATAAGGTAAGAACACGAGGGCTTGACTTTATTAATTTATTTAAAGAAATGGCAGTCAGCTCAGACCAAGTTGAGCATACGAGATTTATTTCTCCTTGCCGTCAACCTTACCATCATTCCCCCTTGAAGCCTGACTTCTCATTACCATTACTCTCCTTGCAAAATGCAAGTCATTTTGTTTATGCCATGGGAAAAATATATAATCTCTTTAAGTGCATAGACAGTATCAACATAAAACAAATAATACTGAACAGGCAGCAAAAACAGAAGCCATTGTGCCAGCAATCCCCGCTGTGAGTGACACACAGAGCGCTGCTGTGCACCTCCTGCTGTACCCTGGTGTGTAGGAGTGACACTTCTAAAAGGCTCTTTTTACATCCCTTAATAATCCAGCCATCCTTGTGAGTGCACTGCGGGCACCGTGCTATCAGCAGAGCTTCTGCTGTAATAAACTGCTCTTTTATACGCCCAGCGATAGCGCCCATGGAAAACGCTGCAATTATATCCAGGGTCCCAAAGCCCTTGTTGCACAGGGCAAGGCAAGTGCAGCTATGCCCATGGTGGCATGCCAGTCTACCTTGGGCCTGAACTAGGAAAAAGAAAGAAATACCATCTTTCACCTATTCTATTCACAGCTTTTTTTCCAGTTGGGAACCTCAGCTCAGACCGAAGGGTTCGGAAGTTTCTGAGAGGTCTCTGTCCACTGAAGAGAAGCAGAAACAATATAAATAACAAACCGCTCTTGATGGGAGCAAGCTTCAGGCACTGTTGCATGGAGTCACATCTCAACCAGACAGCGAAGGGCTCCATACCTCATCACAAACTTCCTAGGTCACCCAATCCTTCCTGACACCCTGTTTGCAGAAGCATTTGCAACACAAAAGGGTAGCCTGAAAGGGCTAAGGCTTGCGTCACTTATTTTTTTAAGCTACAACAGTGACGTTTCTGCTCTTAATTTCATAGAGTTGCTGAACTTCATTAATTTATATGTATCTATTTAGCTATTTTTATACATATATATACACACACCCACAAAAGCCAGGACAGACTCTAAGCCAAATGTTGACCTCATGCACAGATAAAAAAGGAAACTCTACTCATGCTGGTAAGATTGCATGGATTGATTTGCAGGGTAAGGAGTGACAGCCAAAGTGTCTGGATGCTATAGTCTACACCGAGTTAAGTTTCCTACACACTTGTCCCCTGCTCTATCTATGTACCTCTGGCAGGGGCCTCACCAAGCCCCTTCCCAGCCACTCAAAGACTTGAAAGACTTCCCAAAGGAAAGAAGGAGGAAAACTCTCATGTGAAAGGTGGGTTTGGGTGACAGCACTGAGCAGAGGAACTACAACAGAGCTCAAATGCCAGGCAGCATGAAGGGGAAGTCACTATGGGGACCAGGGAGAGGGGCACTGACCACCACCTCTTACCAAGTCTGGACTATCCCTGAAGAAAGAAAGTAAAAGAGATGCCAAGCCCTCTGAGGGAACAACCCCCAGATCAAACACCTGAGAAGAGCACGGCTTAGTCTCCCACCTGCCCTCAAGGTGGGGCTCCAGTCCTGAGGCAGAACCGAGTTTGCACTGGCCCCTGGCAGGTTTTGGTTTCATGGGCCGGTTAATCCCAGACGGCATGTGCTAGCCCAGGCGGGTCAGTAACACAATCCACATGGAGGGATTTCATAGGGAGAAAGAAATGCTCCTGCTATGCGGTAGCATTCGTAACGGGGGGTATTTTTAGCCTCGGAGCTCAGTGCACATGGGCAGCAGCCACAGCGCTGACGGGGATGTGGTAAGACCTTCAAGGAAGCAGTTTGGGGCGGCCAGGTCAGTAACGCGGGGCTTCAGCAACAAAATTAAAGGTCTTAGGTCTGTGTTTGGGTGAGAGAAGATAACAGTTCCAAAGAGCCGGTAGTGCCTCTCGGCTCAGAAATTGAGTTGCAGCTGGGCGGTTTCAGGGCTGACCGTCAACCTAATTTTTTCACAATTCGCTTTACTCTCTGCAGCTACAGTTCTCACATCACCAAAAAGTATGGGGCTGGGTATGCTGTTGCTGTGTTTTTGTAACTGACCCGCTCCAACTCACCAGAGAAATTAGAAGCATCTGAGGCGGCTCTTTTGTCATTCATGGTTTTGCTGTCACTGCAAATCAAATAAAAAAATGTTCACTTTATCCAACCATGTTCAGCTTAAAGCTGAGGCTTTTAAGAGATGCTTTTTATTATTATTGTCCTATGTTGACAAATCAGGGAAATACCATTATGATCACAGTAAATGATTTTGGATTTCTTGATGGGGTAATTCAGACTAAACTCTTCAATCCAAAATGAAACGTACCCTTCATTCTCCAGGTGCTTAGTTCTCTTGATGAGCTTTGTTTCCTCTATGTTTAGGTCACTTTTAAAATGAAAAATGCCATTTTGGCATAAAAGGTCAAAAAGTTTCATTTGGAAAATGTCAAACCAAAATATTTTTATGGGCTTTTTTGAAGCACTATTCTGTTAAAGACCGCTGAAACAAGAAGTTTCAAAAAGTTTTTAAGATTTTCCCTTGTCCCTACTATTTTTGACAGAAACTCCATTTCAGGAGAATTGCATCTCCTAAGAAAGTTTCTAATCCTGAATAGATTGTAAAACAAAAGGAAAGCAGAACAAAATTAGAACATCAGCCCACTGCCACTCAGATAAGCTGCGGTCTTTCTTGCCACATGAATGAACCCCCTGAAAGCAAGGAATAGGGATTAGGTGTCCTTGGCAGACACTGTTCTTTTTTGGAGAAAGGAGACAGTTCTCAAGAAGAAAAAGGGAACATACAAGAGCTGAATTTGTGAGAATGGTCATATTGTTTTGCAGGGCAATTCTGAAATCAGCAGAAAAGTGCTGCATCTAGAAATATTTCTGTCCTTTATCCCCATGACCGATTACACTGGCTTTGCAAACTGCCAATAGCTGTGTAGGCAGTGGCACTCCTGTCACAGGAAAGGTGTTTCCATTTTTGCTGAGATTTGTTTGCTTTGTTGAGACCCTGCAGCCTGATACTAGCAGCCTCTCAAATCCAGACTGGCAGTGCTTTACCATAAGCACTGAAGTAATCTTGGAGTCCTGACATCACTGTCCATATTCTCCACTCTGTTTATAACATGTTTTGCTGTTTACAGCAGAAAAAAATTAGGTGTGTGAACATCATCCTGTAGTCGAGGCCTTTCAGTGACTCTCAGTGAGGAAAATTTAGGATTAGAGAGAAAGCTTGGATTTCTGCTGTTGGGCCCTTGCTCTGTCCCCGCCTGACACACTCCCCGGCAGTGGTTAAATCAATAGGAATTGATAATATCCAGTGAAAGAATAATGGGCCTGTAGTTTGCCTTTTCTGTGTGATAGAATAATACAATCAACTTCAGAAATCATTTGTGATTGCCCTTCTCACAGGCTTTTGGCCAAATTAACCACTGTTACACACAAATCCAGAACCATTCCCTCGACTTCATCTTTCAGCTCCAAAGGTGCATGCGATGCATTCCCTGTATGCGGCGTGTATCACAAACAAAACCAGGGAAAAGTCACAGTGATTTCATCTTAGACAAACACAAATTTTTGCTGACCTGAAAAATTAAGCAAGGGGCTGTGTTTTCTATAACACAGGAAATTTCACGGCTTCGAGGAAGGAAAAAAAGAAAATCCAGAACAGCAATAAACCATTTACAAATTCTTCTGCAATGCAGAAATTGCACCGATCCAACGAAAGTCTCTCTCACTCACCCCACCCTCCACCCGCCGTGTCCCAACCAGACCCCCAGTCACCCCCTGGGACACACAGAGAGCAGACTGGCTTTGCCCTGGGCTGGGGGTCCCCTTCGTGAGGCTGTACCTGCTTGGCAGCAGGGTTTGGTTTTATATTTACTCCCAAAGCACTCCTGCGGCAGTCACCTCAGCCATGCCTCTCATCACGGCACGGTTAGTGAATGAATTAGTTATGGTGCGGTGCTGCTAGCCACCTCTCTGCATTGAGTGGGACATACAGTCAGCTTGGGGGGCCCTCCTGAGGGGCTGAACCCCTTAGCATCCTGCTGTGGATTGCAAGAGAAACAAGTTCATGTCTGCTTGCAACTCAGCCAGCGCACAGCTCTCACAGCTATCCTGGCTGTAGCGATGTCTTTGTCCTGCAGTCTGGCTAACTTCACTAGGATCCATTGTCAAGAAGAAGAGGAGGAAAAAACAGATATTTTTTTTAAAAAGATCCCAAGAGCTAATGCAAAAGCTGATAACAAAGAAGATGAGTTCCACTGGGATCCAAGAAGTAGATGTAAGTCAGATATTAAACCTTTTATTTAAGAAAATTAATAAAGTTTTTATTAAATATTAATGAACAAGGCTGGAGTCCATTCTCTTCCTGGTAAGTATTAAGCAAAATTAAATATGTCATTCTTCTCCCTTTAATGTGATTGGTAGGGGTTAATTTTAAGGTTAATTTTTTGCCACTTGACACATGGATTTCAGGAGGTTTACATAGTATAATCACAACTAGCATTTCACTATGGCAACAGGTTCCTTGCAGAGACTGCCCATAGAAACATTCCTCATTCTTTCCTCAGAGGAACCAGGGAAGAGTGCATCTTCTGGCTACAAAACATTAGTGCTCAGACTACCAGAGCGTAGTCACACTCTGCTGCCAATGTACTGCTTGATCTTCAACAAGTCATTTCATTTTGAAAAAGTTGCATAAAATTGCTGCCAGGATGTGAGCAGCTCCTCAAAATCAGGTAGGTATGCAGCGTGATGGGTTACCTTCAAACCTTTTCTTCCTAGCAGAAAGCAGCCAAGTGCCAATCCAAAAGATGTATCTTGGGGAGAGAGGAGAGGTCTCCAAGGAGGGAGGGTCCACAGCCTTTCTGGGCACTTGCTTCAGTGCTGAACCACTCTCACAGTGACCATTTTTCCCCTATACTCAGTCAGAATTTCACTTATTGTGACTCGATGCAACTGGTGCATGTATCACCTTGCTCTGATGCTGCAGCAGTCCCACGGAAAGGCAGCGAAGCCCTGTGCTACGTTACTGTCTCCCGTGAACATGAATGTCTCCTTAGATGAGGAGAGCTCTGGAACACCCACTGTGCTGAGGCATCATATTTCTGCAGGACTGGATGGCCAGCTGTGATGGGGAAGACTGGTCCTTCAGAGAATGGACATGGGATGGTGAACAGTCCCATCCTCTCCAACCAGTCTCAAGACAGCACCCAAAGGCTCCTCTCCAACAAGGAGCCCCAGAGCAGGCAGGCCCTACCCCAGGGCACCACCATCTTCCCTGGCCCATGTGAAAACCCATTGAGCTCCTTGACTGGAAGTGCCTTGGGGAAGAGACAGCATTATTTCATTTTCAAGGGGCTTGAATATTCTGCCTGCCTATGGCCTTTACCAGCCTCAGCTCTTTTTGTAGCCCTGCCACCTCAAATTATTGTTCACATACTGTAGCTAATTCCCTTTGAAGAGTTTCACAGCAAATACAGCTTCTTGAATACTTGTTATACCAACTCTGTGGATGCTGGTTTTGCACATAAGGAAAAAAAGTACATGGATGGATAGTACATTCATCTGTAGGTAAATTAAAAATGAGAGCTACTCAGTGACTGCTCTGGATGTGCGTAGGGGTTTCTGTGTGACGTTATTTTTGGCTGGCAAAGCAGGAAACTGTGCACATCCTTAAGGTTAAGAAAATGCACGTGGACAGGGCATGATATTTTGAAGACTGTCTTGACCCAAACCTGTGATTAAACAAAAAGGAAATAGCATTTGAAAAACAAGTAAAGAATCACTAAGATATTCAGGGCCTTGGAGGGATAAATCTGCTTTCACTTTTCCTGGCATTTTGCCTGTCAAATTATGAGGTTATTTGTGGTGCTAAATGCTTTGCTTGTGTCTCAGAAAAATGCAGGAACCACTGGCTTCTTTTTTCCAGTGGAAGGGAGAAGTTGTTAATGATCCCAAAGGTTAAGAAATTGGCAGCATCAGAAGCCAGCACTCCTTTATGTATTCATCAGTTGGGCTTCGAGTGGGCTCCCAACGTGTAGGATTGCCCACTTGACTGCCTGCCTTCCTCAGAGGCCCCTGAATTTGCCCATGTGTGCACACAGGCATCAACCTATGTATGAGGGAGTGTTAGGTTTGCAGCCAGAGATATAGTAGAGATATACCTGGACCAAAACTATAATGCGGTTCACTATAGGCAGGAGTTCCAAACCAAATACCTTTGCTGGCCCTTTTCTTTGAACTAAACCAATCTGAATTGCACTATACACCCAAAAGCTTCAGAGACTATATAAATATATAACATGGGCTATATGTTTATATGCCTGTATCTCCTAGATCCATATAGAGACGGTATGTCTGGGGCCACAGACACACACACACACCCCCAACCCAAAACCCCCTGGTATGTGAGCAACTAATCTCAGAGGTCCCACTCTGCTGTGCCTATGTCACCTCTGTTTTGGCATGCACAAGGCCTGGGACAGGTGGGGACGGTCAGAAGAAAAACAGCTACTTCTCCCTTCCTGCCTGGCCTTTAACCTGCTGCTTCTGGTTTATCACCAGAGAGGTCTCTCTGAAGTGTGCATGTGTGGCAGTGACCCTATGGATGTGCTTAACCTCAGCCCTTCCACCCAAAATGGAGGACACTCTTTGGACCAGGTTAATCTCCAGTTTTCAGAGACTTTGTTAGAGGACAGGTAAGTGCATCAGCTTAGAAAATCCTGTCTATTAAGAACAGAAGGTATTGCCTGTTTAGGCACTTGCTTAGACAATTCAGTGTAGTGAATTTTCCTTTACAGTGGTATCTAGAGAAATCAAGAATCAACTCTGCCTGACTTCCCATTCAAACTTCTCTCCAAGGAAGCACAGGAAGGGAAAAAAATGAAGGAGATTACAATAAACTTCATCCTAAGCATTGTAAGCCTTGCCCGTATCCTTCAGCTTGCCCCTTACCTTTTCTGTCCAATTTAAAATATTCATCCTGCAAAGGAAAAAAAGGAACTTTAAAAAGAGGTATGGAACAAACTTGTTAAAAATACATTTGAAATTTCACTGCTTGTTTATGGAACTGAGTACAGAAAATCAAAAAGTGTTCCGGCAGAGGAAGAAATGCATTTATTGAGGTATCATGCTGCAGCAGTGCACGGAGGCCTCTAATGAGAGCATGTCCCAGCATGCTAAGTAGTCCTTATCTACATGGGAAGCTACATTTCCTGACACCACCTGAAATCTAAAGACACAGCGACAAAGCGTAGTGGCTTCTCTTTTACCAGCAGGAAAAGTAATGCACTGAGAGATCAGGCCTCATACCTCAAAGCTGAGAGCGGAGCAACTTCAAACAAGTGTGTTTAGTCAGGCTTACCCTGTGCCACAGAGCTGGGGTACCGGTGCCCACCTCCTCAGGTACAGGCCAGCACCTAATGAGATGCTGACTCACACATCCTCTTGGATGTATCACCCATGCACTGGGACACGGAGTTTGTTATCTGAAAAGCCCCTGGCATTTGGTTTGTGCTAGATAAATAATAAAGGCATTAATGGACTAAAATATTAACAGAAAAGACTAACTGTTGTAATTTCTTCTTTGTATGATTCAAGCTAACAGCATCTTCTTTTCTCGAAGGGAGACTGCTTTGAAAGGATCAAGAACAGCTCTGCAAAAGTGGGAGGAAGGGACATTTATATAACAATAAGCCTTTTCCCCCTTAATTTTCTCAGTTGGCTGCACAGTCTTCTCCTGTCTTTTGATGAGATCTCTTAATAAAAACATTAAACGGATGAGCATAGGCAGCTCCATTTCCAGTAATAGGATGGGTATGAGGCCAATGAGAAAATTTCATTTCATAAAAACCTCCCTGCTGAAATCTACCCTACCTCAGCGTTTATCGGCTTCTCTGCTTTATTGTCTAGTTAAAATGGAAATAGCTCAGCTTCGGCTCTTACTCATCAAGCCAGGATGACAATGTCAACTGACACCAGTTTTCATAAGGTAAAAAAGCTGCCCTGGGGTATGCAGCAGTGAGACCAATCAGATTTAGTGATTAATATTTCCTGCTTCAGAAAAGATAAAGACACACGTTGAAATTAGACTTCACTGGCAAAGATGACATGAGAGAATACCTCGGCAAACATCAGGTTTCTGAATGAAGGACAAGTGGCTTGATTCTTAAGGGGCATTTCCCAGCGCAGAAACTAAGTTTTCTGGTTGTGTTATACAGACAAGCAAGCATTAAAAATTAGAAAAAGGAGTTGTCTCCTGTTCCCCTGTGACCAAATCTATTCCCTGAGCCATTAAAAAAAGAGGCAGGCCTGCCCTCAGTGCTCGCACAGTAATCACTTGCACCAACTCCTGCCAAAAACTGTTCCTCTCTCCTTTCAGCTTGGATGTGCTCTTTAGGATTCCTGCAGCGTCCCCAGTGTGGCTCTGAGAAATATCACACTCTCTTATCCTGTTTTTTTCATTCCTTTCACCCACCAGCAGCTTTCATTTCGCTTTGCTTGCCTGGCCACCTGAAGGAAATGCTTATAGTCTTTCAAACTGGGCTCAGGGAGTTTGACTGTGAAGGTGTTACATCAGTGCTAAACCAGCGCACCGTCAAAATGGAGCAATCCAGCTAATGAACAGGCAAACTCCAAATGCTGGGCTCATGCCAGTGACTTTGGTATGCTAATGCTGGGTGTAACAGGGACTGTCTCTTCTGCAGTTTTATTTTAGAATATTTACTCTCTAAAGATGTAAAAAGAGGAAATGCCTTTTCTTCTGCCTCAAATTTATCTTGTAATAAGGATCCTATCTGAGAACTGGCATAGGGATGCAACATTCCTTTATTCACATATACAACTCTCTTACAACTTTCACAATACTTGCCTTTCCTTGACTTTTGCATGAGGAAGAGAGTGAGGAGGAATTCTGTGGTTCTCAGGGTCAGATACGATTGCTAGGGGTCCCCTGCCATTTCTGGCTCAGCAGAGATCTCTCTTAAGCCAGACACAGAAAAGCCTAGGTAACCATTGTGGTCCAGTGGAAGAACTGGGCCAGCAAAGTTACAGTCTGCACTTACAGCTCACCTCTGGGGTTTCATGCTGTCCCCAAGCCCTAAATGGGTGAAAAGCTGTCGAATATTCTCACGCAGGATCTTTGTGGCAAGTCAAACCTGCACTATGAGTATGGAGCATCTCTCACCTCACCGCTTCCAGGACAGAGGCTGTCAGGAGAAGAGCAGAACACTGAGTGAGCTGTGTGATGTTAGCTATTTGTTCTTCACAGAGTTTTAGATCCCAAGGTAACTCTGAACTGCTATAGGGCTGTAGGACGTACTAACCAGGAGCTAATATGGTCCTTGACAGGATGCTGAGGCTTTCTGAGCCAGAACTTTCTAATAAAAAAGAAAGCCAAGTCCAACAGGAGAAGCATGAAAACAAAGAAGCCTTTGAAATGGGAGTGAACAAGAGCAAGTGAGACACAGCCCAGGTGGCAAGAGAGGAGAAAGAATCCCACTGAAAAAATGAAAACTCCGGGAGTGAGAGATGGGTCTGCCAGAAGAGAAGGAAAGAGAGACCAGACTTAGAAACAGTAAAAAAAAGAAGTCACTAAAAGCAGAGGACAAAGCACAAAAGGGGCTGAGTAGGGCACCAAGATCAAAGGGATTGCTTTATGGAAGTTGAAAGCACAAGTAAAATGTAAAAGCCATGGAGAACATACATCCCAGGTAAATCCACAGCTGAGGTTTTGACATTTCACAACACAGGGTGTAAAAATTTTGACCTGGTTATCTAAAAAGGAAAAAAATCTCAGTCATTGTCTTTTTCCAGAAGAAATCCTGCCTATCATTTTGAAATACAGGAGTGCTACTGTATTTTTTTAATCTTTTCTGGGTTTGTTTTGTGTTTTTCCGGAATCCTGTCACGCCCAAATTTGATGGTGATTCCTCAGTATCGCACATTTTGGTGAGTAGATAGCCCAATGGAGTGAGAGAATGAAATCATATTGCATCTAGTCAAGGCATACAGTTGCTTAGAGTATTTCCAGTGCTCTGAGAGGGAGGAGGTGATTAGAGAGGGATTACATCATACAGACACATGCGGCAAATTAATATATTAAGGGACAAATTTCAAGTCCACATCGCAGGTCATGGCTTTCAAAAGAGCTTGGTCTGCATTTGGGCATGTAAAAAAGTGGTCAGATTTTTTACATGCATCAAAAGTTATCTCCGGAATGAGATTAAATGTCCATTTGGGGGTGGTAAAGGTTTACGGCAAATCCTGAAGGTCACTGTAAATTAGAAAACTGGATTCCTTTTCTCTCCATCATATGCTCTTAGTCCCTCTAATTTATACTCTCTCCTCCCAAAGGATTAGCAAATAAATTCATTTTATTTAAACGGGTTGTCAAAATACAACACAGTCAGCTTCAGCTCACGTGTCCCAGCTCAAGAGCAGGGGCAGTCCACGCTGGGAGAAAGTCACACTACCAGTAGATCAGAGCTTTCAGTCAGGGCCACAGGGGTAGCTTTGATGACTTTACAGTTAGTTCATGATTAATAAAACACCTTCTGTAAAATGGCTCTCCTGCGTCCCCACTCTCCCCCCCGCCTGCTACCTGTGTGCTCTGCCATACTGGTGTCTGACTGTTCTCTCAGTTCATCTGGGTTAGGAGAAAAGAGAGTATTTTTGAGGGGGGGGGTGTGTATGCGCCCCCGTGTGTGTGCACACACAACGCGTCGCTTGTGAGCCTCCGCCGCCTGAAAGCAGCTTTTCATTCTTGTCAAGACAAACCCACAGCGAAGTTCAGAAGTCATTGCTGTTAGACAGGAAAAGGGCCAGTTCAAATCTGTCACTCCATCAGAGCATGGTATTCCCCTCTGGTAAAGGTCACTCGGAGAGAAGATATGAAAGCGATTCAATACTTGAACTTACCCAAAAAGCCAAGCAACTTATTTACTATGCAGCGACCCTGTAGTGACCTCATCCACAACACATGCAGCTCCCACTGGCATCAGTTGGTGTCGTGAGTACAGATCAAGAAAACAGTATTGCTGTGCGGGGGGAATACATCAAGTATATCTCTGTGGTTTAGTTTTACAAAACCCGTATGCATCTTTCAATCACTTTTTATAAACATTAATAAAGTATTGAGTGGAACTTTGAAAAATGTGCTTTTATTTCCATCCAGGCATTTCTAATGCTATTTCTCAAGGCACAGTGAGCAAGACGCGTACACCAAAGACACGGAAGAGTTGTTCAAGCTGTGCTGTCTTTTACCTTGAACAGGAATGTTCACAGCGATGCTCTGAAATAAATTCCACTCCCAGTGATCATTTGCTTAAAAGTGAGGAATAAGCAATACATTTTTTTTCTTATCCAAAATGTTGGAGGCCAAAGGGATAATTTAGAAGTTTTCTTGCACTGAACTTGATTTCATTAGCTCTCAGGAAAGCAACCAGTTCAGAAGGTAAAGGAGAAAATTGATGATCCACATCTTTCAAAGGCACGCTGTGGTTATCGGCATCGCAGGACCGCTGTATGAATCACTGTTTTGTGTCACCACTTATACACAGCTGTGGTGTCACTGTGCAGAATTTTTTTGAGCATCAACATCCAAATCCGGATTAAAAGGGAAACCCAAACAAATTCATCCTACTTCCCTCATGATTCACCTGCTTCCTTGTCACCATCGTGCCCTCAGTGCAGGCACAGAGAAGAAGGAGAGTAAAAAGTAAAAAAAATCACCGCAAAATATGAAAAGCTTTTTCATAGATAGAAAATAATCATAAGGTCTTGCTTGACTCCAGGGTTTCTAATGCAATTTTTTTAAAAATTGCGTTCCCCAATTTCCCCCCAACCAAGTTTATATTTCTAGTATAAAACAGCCAAACTGCCGGCCTGATATAAAAAGCTATTTTCTTTCTTTCTCCCCGCTTTCACCCCCCCTCCTCGTCAATCGACAGCACTTCCCTCCGGTGCCTCAACAGTAGCTATGACTGTGTCCTAATGAAAAAAGATGTATAAAATATTACCATAACCTCAGAGGCATGAGTAAAGCCCTTATTAGAATTCGGGACCTACAGCTGGAAGGGGGGCTTGGGCCGGCAGATAAAGTTAACTATTGTTAGCTCACAAGTGGCTCAGACTTCCTGGCAACTGCAGTGAATTACTCAGCCCTTTATGCAGGGTTTCAGAAACAGTTCACTGTTTCACAACAAAAAAGGCATTCAGGCTGGGAAAGATGGTCTCCCAGGGCTCTAGAAAGCTAGCTTTAAGACAGTGAATGGACACTGGAGCCTCCTAAGTGAATGACCACTGTGGGAAAGGGTGGTGATGTCAGCCTGAATGCATTTCCAATGGTTTTGTCCCACTTTTCATTGCTTTTGCGCTCTCTCTTGCTCTCTTTCTCTGCCTCAAGCTGTCCCCTTCCTGTTCTTTTCAGGCCATTATTTTAAAAGTTTAGAGCTCGCATGCACAGGGAGGGGAGGGCCCACTGCGGCATTGCTGCCATGGCAATGCTTCTCTGCACTTTTGTTTGCATATGAAAAATATTGGGGGTACGGATGGGGGCGGGGGGAAGGAATGGAAAAGAAGATGGAAAAGGGA
>JAHREE010000487.1:1846575-1879444 GCA_033628505.1 Tringa tobata
GTCAGCGTCCTGCGGCTTGGAGCTGGGGCTGCGAGGCTGGTGGGGGGGAAAGGAAAACTGGGGGCACAAGGAGGGGAACTGATGAAAGCAGCAGGGATTTGGGGCCCTTTGAAAAACAAATTTGTAATCCTTCACACTGCACATGTTTGAAAGGATCGGCACTTTTGAAGGCCTAGAGAAGAATCGGAATAATGTTCTTAGCTAAGCCCCTGGAAAGAACAGAGCCGTGCTTTGGAAAACATACCCAATTACATAAGTTTATCAAAAGCTTTCAAAGGCTCCTCTGTCCTCAATCAAAAGGGGGGAAAAAATAGCAGAGGGGTGAAAGAGGGAGAAGCCTCCTAAGTGAATTTACCCGCGGTAGCAGGCGAACAGCAGCTAGGCTGGCATACTCCAAACCGGTGTGGCCCACCATCCCAAACCTCCCCGCGTCCGCAACACGCAGGCTTCAAGCAACAAGCCCTGGAAAGCGTCTTTGCAAGAACCAGCTGGACGTGTAGGTAACAAGGGAATATGGAGCGAGGCCCTCGATACGCGCTGACTCCTTGTAAATAAAACCACGCGTCCCCCGGCTGGCAAGCCCACCTGGTTTGCTTCCCGCTTTCCATGAAACACCGGCTATTCATACGGATAAATGTATGCAGGCTGGGCTAAGCCTGTCCTGAGGCAAAATTACAGGATAACAGCATTGCGCAGAGAGGGAGCATTACAGTTTAGCCCGCACTAAGTTCCCAGTGTGCTGGGGGTTTTTTTTGACGCTGGTGTGTCTAAGAATGCCGGTGTACGTGCTGCATGCACAAGTGTGTCTTAGCAGCAGCCCCCTTGGAGAGGCTTTCCTGCCCTCTGCCTCATCTGCAGCCTCGCTTTGCCGAGACTATCCTTACAGGCAAAAAAAAAAAAAGCTTTTGCCAATGGATAATTAACACAAATTCACAGCCCCGCTCTAAAAAATGCCAGCAGAGACCAAGACAGCCTTATTGTGGTGTAAAATAGGCGAGGAGAAGCCACTGGCTTCACCTGAACTGGCTTTATATTTGTGTTTTCTGTTATCCCCCCAGACAGGCAATATGCTTGGGTAGCCAGAGGTAAAAGCACAGCACAGGCAACACGCTTTAGTTTTGCCATAAGGTAAATTCACCAAGATCAGTCCTGTATCTCATGTGAGGCTGACTTCAGTGAGTTTTTCTCCGGTAAAAGTTAAGAGCCTTGTCTTCACTGTGTTTTTATGGTGGAATAGCCCTTGCATACAATAAGAGACACAGCTTTTTACACTTAAAAAGGAAAGGCCTGTGGCTACCTCATGCTAAACCTGTCTCCAGACAGGATTTAGCAGTAAGGTACCTTCACCACATTAGTTGTCTGGGTAAAACCAGACCAAACCTTTATGACAGAGCTTGAGAGGGCAAATACAAAACTATTGACACTCACTGAACCACCTGCAGCCAGCCCCACAGTATGAAACTCACTTTTTTGGTGAGGAGACCAGTGATGCCAAACTCCTGAGGTGCTTGGAAGTTCCTATCATAAAGATGATCCACTAAGGATGTCTCTAATCAGTCTTATGAGATAAAGCAAGGGGACGTTTATTTCCCTGAGGCAGTTTTTCCTCCTCATTCTTTTCCTTAAAAAGACTGGCAATTCCATACCTTGTTCTGCTTGGCTTTAGCAGGGGACCTGCGGTCTCAGATCTTGCCCATGCAGAAAAATCCAAAGACCAAGGAAAGCATACAAGGCTGTGGTTTTGTGACTGGTTTAGGACAGTCTGAGATTAAGCTGCCATCAAAGGGACACAAATTGTGCTCTTGCTTTCAGGGGGAAAACCTATGTTTTCGGATGTCAGGACAATCTCTCATGAATTTATGCTGACTGTGAAACCTTCTCCTAGCCATCTTTTCCTTCCTGGGCTGGTGCAGGATGGTGTAAATAACGTTAGATGAACATTCCAGTTCATTATAAATCAATTCATGGGCTTCAATAAACTTACACAGTGCCAACAGGAAAGTTCCTTTACACAGATTTCAGCCAACATAAAAACAGCAGGACTTATAATTGATATAGGTGTTTCAGTATCATCAATCATGTAGACATGCCCACTGCGAATGTATGTGATCCCTGTGTCTCCACAACTGCAGGGACTGAGGTGGTAACTCCTTGACACTGGTGCCATTTACCTAAATTGTTAATCCACTGAAGATAAATAGGCGTTAAGAAAAATACCAGAATTTTAAACTGCCTGCCTGAGGTGTTTTCTCCTCAGCTTGCCTCCACTTGAATCTTCTGACATCACTATTTCATTAGTTCTTTTCTTACCCATAGTAGGCTTGAATGACCAATATAAAAAGGATTTGTCAATGTAAAGAGTTGAAAAATGAAAATACTTTTCAGGCCTTCTTTATATACTGAAAAGAAAAAAATAATACAAATACCCCCAACAACCCAAAAGGGCACAACTCTATTTTCCTGGTCACCTCTAATTCCCATTCTGGCTCTAAGCAAGTCTAATCAGTCAGGTGCTCACAAGCCCTGCAGAGCTCCAAAGGCCCCAGCCTGAGGTCCCCCTACACCATCCAGCACTGGCTGTAGCAAGCAGAGCCTGTGTGGTGTGGGGGGGGATACTTTTTCCTGGTTAGAAACGTCTCTGAGTTGAAGCTGCCCAGGGAAGATCCCCTACAAAAAACTTTGTTTCCACAAACCCCTACAGAAAAATATTTTGCTGTGTTTAGAAGGCCCGTGTCTGCTCGAATAGCCTCAGGCCTACACATAAATACTATGATGTACCAACAATTGCCCACTACAACACTTAGAAAAGCCTTCTTCTCTGAAGTTATGTGGTCTCATCCACAGCAGATGTACTGCTGTGCCTCATGGGCTCCAGTGGACTGTGCATGCTGTGGGACAGTGGCAGGTAATGGAAGGCATCTGAAGTGCAGCCCTCATGAGACTCTGTGGGCATTCAAGCAGTTGTGAAAACAAATGTGTGACTAAGTAGTAGTTAACATTTTGAAAATTTGAATTCCAACAATTTTTTTTAAGAATTTTACTGCTATATGAAGTTTCAAATATATATATTATTTTGTTGTTGTTCTGATTCCAGATGAAAATACACATGGAACTGTTGCAAAAAACTGCAGGACAGAAAGCCCTGTCTTCTGTCAGCTCTGCTTGAAGGTCATCTAAAAGTTGGACTGTCTTGTCTGGCACCAGACTCTTAGTAAGCGACCAGCATCACCATTTTCTTTCACTTATCACAGAAAAGCTCGTACCATTAGGAAGTTCCAGTCATTTAAGATATTGCTCTGAGAAAGAAGGGATGTATCAGCTAAATTTGAACCAGCTCAGTGAAATAACCCCCAAAGTTTGAATTGGATAAAAATCATAGGAAATAAACAGCTATGAAGGCAGGAGGCCAAAACAAGATTTATAAGGCTTTTGAACTCTATCCAGACAAGATCAGGGGAAATTAAAATGATTTTCTAAGAGCTGGCTCCTGGCAGGTATATTTTAAAGTAGTCTCTCCTGAAACCTTCCCTTCTGTGCTTCGATCTCTCACAGCTTTACTGTGAATATGGTTAATTAGATTCTGGAAAGAAAATCTTTAGGAATATAATCTACCTTCTTTTCTTACACAACATTCCTATCACTTTGTATCTAAGTTCTTCACAGACACTGATAAGTTTATCCCGTCTCCCTTCCTTCCTTTGCCCTCTGTGAGCTGAGGAAGTAGGCTTTCCTGGTTTTCCAGCAGGAGATGTGAAAATCGCACTCTGGCAACGTTTAGGTCTCTGTCTGTTGTTTGCAGCCACTTTCACTTGCAGAGGGCTTTCCTCCTCTCTCCTTCCCTTCCTGGCTTTGGCTGTGGCGGAAAAGTTGGGCTTTCCTTGTCAGCCCTTTCTCTGTTCCTTTCCCATTCTTTATCCTTCACACAGTACTGTAGCTGATACTTCTTTTTCCCTCTATCCATGTTACCATCTCTTGTCCCTCCAACTTCTCTCCATCAGCCTTCCCCTCTAATTTTAGCTCGGGATTCTCTTGGTTCAGTTCATCACAATTTTTCATCTGAGACTGACAAAACCACTACTAAACCATGTCCCTAAGAACTATGTCTACCTGTCTTTTAAATACCTCCAGGGATATGACCCTACCACTTCCCTGGGCAGCCTGCTCCAATGCTTGACAACCCTTTTGGTGAAGAAATTTTTCCTAATATCCAATCTCAACCTCCCCTGGTGCAACTTGAGGCCATTTCCTCTTGTTCTGTTGCCAGTTACTTGGTAGAAGAGATCAACTCCCACCTCTCTACAACCTCCTTTCAGGCAGATGTACAGAACGAGAAGGTGTCCCCTCAGCCTCCTTTTCTTCAGGCTAAAAAACCCCAGTTCCCTCAGCTACTCCTCTAAGACATATTCTCCAGATGCCTCACCATCTTCGTTCCCCTTCTCTGAACACGCTCCAGAATCTCAGTGTCCTTCTTGCAGTGATGGGCACAAAACTGAACACAGTATTTGAGTTGGGGCCTCACCAGTGACGAGTACTGTGGGATGATCACTTCTCTAGTCCTGCTCACCACACTTTTCCTGATACAAGCCAGGATGCTGTTGGCCTTCTTGGCCACCTTGGCACACTGCTGGCTCATATTCAGCTGGCTGTCAACCAACATCCCCAAGTCCTTTTCTGTTGTGTGGCTTTTCAGCCACTCTTCCCCAAGCCTGTTGTGCTGCGTGGGGTTGTTGTGACCCAAATGCAGGACCCGTCAGGAAGGGACTCTGACCATTTTCATAGAACCATAGAATCATAGAATGGTTAGAGTTGGAAGAGACCTTAAAGATCACCTAGTTCCAACTCCCCTGCCATGCGAAGAGACATGTCTCACTGGACCAGGTTGCTCAAAGCCCCATCCAGCCTGGCCTTGAACACTTCCAGAGATGGGGCATCCGCAACTCTGGGCAGCCTGTTCCAGTGATTCACCATCCTCAGAGTAAAAATTTTTTCCCTAATATCTAATCTAAATCCACCCTCTTTCAGTTTAAAACCATTAAACCTTATCCGAACACTACACTCCCTGATAAAAATACCTCCCCACGTTTTCTCTAGGCCCACTTTAAGTACTGAAAGACTGCTATAAGGTCTCCCTGGAGCCTTCTCTTGTCCAGGATGAACAACTGCAACTCTCTTAGCCGTTATGCTACCTTTGTTTTCCCAGATTTCATTTTACTTCCATACATGAGCCACTTCCTCTCTAGAGAAAATTGTCAATGCATACTTTGAATTCTTTCTTCCTTTTTATTGGCCTTGTCTTCGATCTTCCTCACCCATAACTCTTTTCTCTCATTTCACCTGCAAAATTTCTTGTCTGCTCTCTCTTTTTTGAGTATACGACCTGCCCCAGATACTTCATTTCATGACATGAACTTTTATATGATGTCCCTATAGCTTACTCTTCAGCATCTTAATCTCCTCTGGCTCTTCTCTCACAGTAAGTCTTACCTTAGGAAAAAAAAGAAAAAAAAAGAAAAAAACACTGTTGAGTCTGCTTCTTCAACTCCCCACTCTCCCATTCGCCTCCTTTTCATATTCAACTTTATTGAATATGCTGCTGGCAGTTAACACCTGAAGGCCTTCCTCCCATTTCTACCCTAGATTTTTTCCAATACCTCTCCTAGCAGTCCACAGAAAATAAGTGAAGGACCTTAGTGATCTCATCATTGTCAAAGATTTTACTCTTCTTGATCTATCAGTTGGGTGAATTCAACAAACCAAAATCTTATTCTCCCTTTGGCTTTTTGGCTTTTTCCTCAGTCTTCTTTTTCTCTAGCAATTTCTCATTTTTGAGGGACTTCAAATCTCTGAGATTCTGCCTCAGATCACCTTGTTTCCTCCATCTTCAAAGTATACTTGGTTACTTCCAGCCACATCCATTTTTATGGTATTTCATGCTGTTTCTCAAAACAGCCTGAGATGATGATTTTTACTGTTATTAGTATCACCACTGATGGTACTGTGTTGGTGTTTAAATGCAAGTTGAACTCTTTTCGTAATCCACATTCAGATTGCTTGTCTGTGGTCATGCATGAAGGATATAACAGAACTAATACCAAATCAATATTTCTGATTTCTTATGTTCTGTTCTTGTTCCTCTTCAAGCTATTGTCCCTACAGACGATATTCTGGATGCACCAAATTCCTTCATTAACTCCAAAATCTAGTTTGTGGCTCTTTGCTTTTAGTATGCCTGTTTTTCTTCCTTGTATATGTCTTGCTCGCTGGAAATACCTGATTCCTTTTACAAATATCTCACTACCAGGTTAAGGTCTTGCTCTTCTTTGATCTTTCCATGGCACTAGGAGTACTCCTGAAATGCTTGGCAGTTAATAGCTGATCATTGATTTAAGTGGGAAGTGAGAAACCTGAATATTTTATCGGATCTGGGCCATGGTCCCTCCTTAGGGAGCTTTTATCCACATAAACTCAGAGAGTCTGCCTAGCATGCAAAAGGTATCTGGCTCTGCTTGAGAGATCTACAATACAAGTACTGACAGACAATATCTAGTTTCATATTATATGAATAGACAGGGAGAAGCCAGGTCAATTTTGCTGTCTCAAGAGTTTTTCTTCATCTTTGGAGCAGAGCAAACACCAGACTTACTCCCTTGCCCCAGAGTGATGCAGTTCCTCTGACTCTGGAAATACCCTAAGCAGTCAGCACCATCACTCTATGGAGCAGTGTCCCACAGCCCCTGCTTTGGACGTCCCACTCATGCCCAGGGCAGGGTGTGCAGACAAGAGCAGACGACAGGGACTTACTTCTCAGGTGCACTGGAGCTGGGTGATAAGATATTTACAATGTGACTGTTAGAAACCCTGACAACACTAAATCCATTTGGAAATACAACATCTCCAGCAGTAAAAACTACCATTTGCATCCTGGGAGAGAGGCTGGAAGATGAGGTGTCACTCTGCATTTTGCTGGAGCGTGCCCTGACCATTAGGCTTTAGCCCAGCTTCAACTATTGGGTAGGAGAGGAGCACTGCCCATCCTTGCCCAATCTCAAGTTGTGTCACTGTGCAGAAAGTAACTTAAGTTACTCAAAACTAAAAGCCTTTCTCATAAGTACAGATCCATGAAAAGAACAGGCAAGAAAGATCTTGACTTCGTAGCCCACTAAAAGTGTGGGGATTAATGGAAAGGAAATTCTTGTTTACCATGTAAAATGGCCTAAGGAAAAAAGCCCAGGCTGAACCGTAGCACGTCTTCTAGTCCTTCATGAGGGCATGAAGACCTCAAAGCATGGATCCAACAGTTGTTTTTGGATGGAAGAGTCAGGTTTCAAGGGCTTTGCTGCCTGAGGAAACTTGTGCACAGAAGGCAATTTCCAGCACCCAGAGAACACAATGCTCACTTCCCTTGTGAATACTCATCCTAAGCTAAAAATTCGAGAATGGCAGCTTACTCTAATTTGATGTTGAAGCAAGCTACCGTGATCATGGTGCAGTCTCTGTGTGGGTCTGTGCTACACAATGAAGTGCAGTGCAGGAACGCCCAAGGCAATAGCAGGACTGAACTGGCCAGTCTGAAATTGCTGCAAAAGAAATAGTTCCAGTAGACATGCTCTAAAGGTGGAAACTGCATAGACAAAACCTCACGAAGAGCCAGTTTATACAAGGCAAGCAAGAGTATTTCAGCTGCTGGCTGCTTTGGTTGTTTCTCTGTTGGCTTTTTTTACTTTACAACTGGAGATATCTTTCATAAAATCCCATCTCACAACATACACCAGATTTCTGGCCTCCTATATGTATGGTTAATTCTGGCAGGATGTCAACAGGATTCTAAGGGTAATAATTTCACATAAAAAAAGAAAAAGTGGTCCAATGTGTTAATATAATATTTGTGATACTATTTATTTTGAGATTACCATAACATTTCACCAAATCCAGTTTTATATTTGTCATGTCTTGTCTTCTTATCTTTTATATCTGATTGTTATTTTGTCAGTTTTATCACTGCTTTATTGCATAATAGCAGCATTTTATATTTCAATTTGTACCAACATTCAACATTATTTATTTGCTATATTCTTTTGTGAGTTTTTTTTATGAAAGTAATAAAAATTTTAAACATTAAAGAATATCAGACGAGCCCTTTCTCCTTGTTTCAGTGCTGAAAGCAGATTTTTACAGTGGTCCAAAGCATTAGCAGCATCTAGAGACAGCATTCAGTCATTTTCTAGTATTGGAATTCCTGTAATTCTAGGGCATGTGAAGAAGTTTCACTGAGGACTTGGAATCACCAGGAGATGAGGTTTCAAATATGTGTGCTCTCAGTTATACACTTCAGGACTTACTTAGGTACCTATTTCAGTGAGTTTGGACCCTGGATTGATCAGGACTGCAAATGAAGCCAGTAAGAGATTTTGATGGTCAGCACCTCTGAAATTCCTGCATGGCTTAAGCTTCAAGTGCCAAGATGGACTCTAATAGAAAACAAAGCTTAGAAAAAAAACCCACTTACTCCTGTGACATTACTGTATTTACCCTCAAGGCATCTCCCCAGAGAAAGATTCAGACGTCATAGAAAGTAGTTCCATGGGGGATGGATGAGGTCTCAAACTCTCTTCACATATGCAGAGGAGAAACCACTCTATTCCGTCATTCTATTCAATAAATGGAGATTCCTTCTTCATCTCAGAAAGTACAGTCACCCTTCTGTTTCTCTCCATGTCCTTTGTACTCTGCAAATATCAGCAAGAAGGAGCAGCAGAAGTAGAAACTGGAAAGAATCTACCTTGAGAGGGGGACAGAAGGGTGGGAGAGAAGTTCAGGCAGGTATGACCTGTTTATTCTCTGGCATATTAAACAGCTGCAAATTCAAGAAAACATACAGAAACTAAAACATCTGGGAAAAGATCACCAATATATTAGTTCAGAAACTAAATTTGGAACCGTTTTCAATAGTGAGGACCATGAAATATCACCTGTCTGGGATACTGCGGAGGAGGTTAAGTATCTACATTCTACGCAGCAGTTCACACTACCAACCACCTTTGATTGCAAAACCCTGTCAGTAGAGTGAAAAAGTCATGATGCTTAAATGTTCATAGTAACCTTTTCAAACAGTGCAATATAAATAATTGCAGCAAAGAATAGATGGATGGATAGATAGACAGATGGATGCCTCTTGTCTGTAGAATTAATTATGAATTTGGACAAAGAAGCATTGCTTGTACAGGTGACTTCATGCTCTCTGAGCCAGCCTACCTGATGGAAAAAACATTTTCTCCTTTCTGCTTACTAAAAAAACCCACCAAACTAATCAAGCAACCAAACATAAAATCCTCACCTTTTATTTATTCCTTCAGGAACACATAAAACCAACCTCTGCTTAGATGCAAGCCAAATACAGTTAAGCAATGTGTATAATATGAAGAAAAAAAGTGCAGCTCTCTTTATGTTAATATAATTAACACTGCATATTAACTAGGACAGTAATATAATCAGGAAAATATGAGGCAGAATCTCTTATAAAACAAACTATAACTTGTGGAAAAGGGCCACAGGTAAGAGAGGAGAAAATAAAATCAAAACAGTGAATATAAAGTTTTATGCACAAATTTGCATCCTGCAGCACCAGAAAAACCATCACAGTTATTAGAGTGAAAAGACTGAGGAAGGCAATGACAGCAAGATGGCATGTGACCCTCTAGAGTCCCATACCAGGGTTTGCATTTTAATGCATTTTAATGCCTCAGAACACGCAATTGTCTGAGACCCAAGGAACCTATGCACTGTATTTGATGAAAGACAGGTAGACCAGTGAAGGTCTATCAAGAAGTGCTGAGAGCAGAAAGGCATTTAGTGGAGATCTGGAAAAAGCTTCCACTTTAAATCCTTCTGATTCAATGTAGCAGTGAAATAGTCCTTTAGCTGGTAGCAGAAAAGCACTGGTGGTACCGAGAAAGTCAAGTAGCCATTCATTACTGTGGCATGGGAGAAGTTGCATAAAGGATCTGAAAAGCCCTCCAAAGCACCCTGAAACCAGGCAGTAATTATGTCAAGCGTTTGACCCACCGAAACAACTATTAACCTCTAACAGAGGCACAGTTGTACAGCCAAACATTCACAATGTTAGTCATGTTTAAACAGCTTTCAGTAAAGATGACAGAGGCCTATTAGAGGAATTTTCACATTCCCTCTGGAATTGATGGGATTCTTTCAAGTCTTTGTCCTCAGCCTTGGCTGCCAACTTCATCTTTACAGTTCTTATCCCTTATTTTCCCTGGGAACCTAATAAATGAAATATTATCCCCACAGTTTTAGTTTTTCCTATTAGAGGAAATTTTGTTTGGTGAGGATGGGCTGGCCTCTTCCTCAAATTTCCTAAATGGTTGATTTAAATATGTATATTTAAAAACTTGGCCATGAGCCTTAGTTTGGGGTAGAGAGGAAACCCTCTGTTCTTCAATTTTTCAGGCATTTCAAGGAAAAGACAGTAAATGTCATAAAAAATGCATTGCAAATCCCAAAGAGCCGCTACATCACCTACACTTTTCTCCAGCATTTCTTTGTCTAACTCCATGTATATGGTCAAGGGATGCTGGGAGTTTTCCTTCCCCATATAGGAGCAAATCCCAGCGAACCAGGCTTGTCTTTGTCTCTAAAGCTGCCCAATGCCACTGAAATCAATAGAGTTATCCTCATTTCCAGCAATGGGACGCAGTGTCAGGTCCTTCCCTTCCTTGGCAGTCTGCAGCTCTGGCTCAAAGCCATGAATGAAATGGCTTATCCTACGTGCAGTGAACGAACGCTGCTGCTGGACTAGTGAGCAGTGGGGACCAGCTGGAACCCAGACAGACTGGAATGAGATAATGCAACAGAAGGGACCCCCTCTCACACACTCAAATACACACATACACAAAAGGGTGACAATGGTATTGTTGTCAATCTGTTGATTTGACCATCTTAATTCTTAAGAACCGTAACCACTGAAATGTACTGTTTATAAATCAAACAGGGGCCACAAGGACTATTACAAGAATATTTTTTTTTAAATCACTGTTCTATCATTCCAGAAAAACTTCACTGTATTTAGCTGAAATCAGTGGAGTTACCCTAGCAAAAGATGGAAGTAATCTGGTGGTGAATCAAGTCTTTCAGGAATAAAACACAAAACCAGGGTGTAGTCCTTGTCATTTTCTACGTGTAGGCAGAGTGATAACCATTAGGTGGATAGCTGTCCTGCTCTGCTCCATATTCTGATATTTTATATCAAAATCAAACTTAATAAGTTATTCACTAACTACGTTCCCAGAAGTTTTGGGAATAAGTTCTGTTTATAATTTTCACCTGACATCAGAAACCTTTTAAGGTGTTTCAAACAAGGTTTGAAGTAGGTAGACTGATTTTTCTCCTTCCTGCCTCAGCACTCTTTTTTTTTTTTTAGCTGCATCTTTTTATTTTCTTGCAAAATTAAAGCAATGGTACCCACAAAAGCATACAACAAATTAGGACCCCTATGTATATTTCAAAGAAACCAAGCTTACTACTCAGCACCTGCCTGATCCTTGGCTAGTCTTTCTTGGTCACCTGAATCATGCCCTGGGTACCCACAAGCAGTCAGAGGCTCATTTCTCCCGTGATTCTGCATTGTTTTCAGAATAATCTTGTCTCCTGTTCACCAAAGACTTCTTTATGATGTTTTAATTCAATCTTGACACTGCAGCCATGAGGTCTTGATGAGGAGTTGTGTAATGCAATAGAAAGAAGAGTTATGACTGTGGCACTGTGGGTTCAGCAGCACCAGCGCATCAGCTATGCTTCAGCAGCCAAATGCAGGCTGCGGGGAATAAAAATGTGGAAAGGCTATCACATAAGAACTTCACTTTTAAAATGACCAGCCCTGTAGTGCAGCCGTGGTGAGTAGGCTTCTCCTAAGTGTTCTCCTGAGAGCGAGGTTTTGACCTAATCATTGCCAACCCAACCCCTTCTTCTAGCAGGGTCAGTTTTTTCACTCTTTGCTAAGGGGCTCCCTTCAACTTTCTTCATGCAAGCTGAGCAACACCACTGAATACCTCAAGAGTCAGAGGAATATTGAAACTCTTGGCCTACATCAGTTCCTTAGCTATATGGTTAACCAAAGCCTGAAGGCTCTCTTTCCCTTCAGCAATGGCTGTTGTCCCTGTTCCCAATTTTTATCTGCAACCATTGGGTATGTTAATGTAACAGACTGGCAGCACTGAAGGCAGATATCGTGCAAGCAGAGCTAAACTAGCTTTAAACCAGACAGCTAATCTATCCCTAACAGGTGAAGCTGATGTAGCAGGGGTCTGAGTGGGACCTACTTCAGCCCCTCCAGCCTAATGTGTAGCCTTGCTGCATCCTGCTGCACTGAGCAGCACCTTGTTAGTGTAAAGCTAGTTTATCTATGCTACCTGCAGTGGTAAGGGAAGACTACTAATGAATACTGTATGTCCTCTTAGGGACATGGTTTAGTGGGTGACTTGGCAGTGTTAGGTTTACGGTTGGACTCGGTGATCTTAAGGGTCTTTTCCAACCTAAATGATTGTATTCTATACTTCTATACTGCACAGAAATCACTGAGGTGTAAACCAGTCTTCACATTTCCCTAGATGCCCTTTATCATGACCTCCAACAAACCTATTGCTTACCTTATCTTGTGATACTGAAGTATCCTCAGCACTCTAGCTGCCCTGAAAGGTGTGGCATTTGGGTGCAATAGCAGGCATACCCCAGCTAGAGACTCATGAAAGATCTGCGTTCAGCAACAGGATCTTCAGAATCAGGAAAGTAGGTCCTGAAATCATGGGTTGGGATTTTGGAAGAGGCCCCAAGAACTTATGAAGCTTAAATTTCATTGTATCCAGTGAGAAAAGCACCAGGAGATAAAGAACTTGGCAAAATGTCAAGCATGAGTAGAGACCTGATAAGATTCCTTCTATAAAATTAATGTGAAATAACTTTGGGTTTCATTTCAGTGCTGACAGAAGGTTAGGGTCAGTTTTTTCTCTCATTCTAAACTGATGCCCTGATTCCTTCTCACATTTCTATAATAAGCTTCTATGAATTCCAATAAAATAATCACCTGCAGGATTCAGTTTTATTGCCCTAGACAAATGCATCATCTTTACTCCAATTTAGAAAAAGCATTACAGCCAGGTGTAATAGTCCAGATCCTCTAAAAAATGGAACACTCATTGAATTTAACAGCAAGACTTTCTCCATCAAAAGGCTAGAGACATCACCATTATTCAGGTTTTTTTTTTTAATTACAGCATATGGCTGGAAAAGTTCTATAAATAATCATGCTTGCACTGCAGTTTGAAAGTTGCCATTTCCCACTGGCTATATGTACCTCAACAAAAGAATCTACTGCAAACTCTGGAAAATTAATTGAAACATTGTCCCACCTCCTTTAAGACACTTAACCAGGAAACAGGGTCCAGGTTGAGCTATGAGAGCTCAACCTCATAGCTCCCGCTTCTGATGAAAGCCCCTTCGCCCTGTTGTCTAACATTAAGCTTATGAGTAGGCCTATGTTATGGAGGCTACCAGATTGTCACTCAGGCATAATGTGCCTTTTGAGTTGAAGCTGTACTCAGGGACTCCACCATTAACACTGACATAGCCATCATACGTACCCTGCTCATGGACTGAGTAGAGAAAACACCAGAGAGAAAAAAGAATGACGTTTAATTTTTATCCCTGATGAACAGTTTTTCCCTTGGTTTTGAATCACACACATCAAGACAGTTTTCAAGGAAGAAACACAAGGTAATGTTTTGCATCGCCATGTAAGATAGAAGTCTATAAGAGATGATTTTAGGAGTTTGAGTCAGCTTGCAGTTCCCTTGCTTCTGGGTCTCGGCCTCAAAACAAGTCCACAACGGTGAATATTTGGGCTCTTGTGAGGTGTTCTTTGTGAAAATCCCAACTACCTTTAGGTCTAGCTGATAAGACCAGTGCCTGCCATGCCACCTTTTGCAGGCCAGAAAAGCATACTGTAACATTCATGCATTGATCAAGTGGCTTCTCCACTCTGGCACACAGAAATAATAACTCCCTGAGAGTGTCAAAAAAGACTCCACATGTGTTTGGCAGCACCCAATCGGACAGACCAAACGGCTGACTCCCTTCAGCTCTGTTCTCTTTGAAGTTGGGTGGGACAGCTTCTTCGTCTTGTTTAAGCCCCCAAATGCAGTGAAATGTGATTACAATATACTTGTTCACTCAATGCACACACCTCATATGGTAACAGCCTAATGCATTGGGATCCAACAACCTCCTTTTCACTTTGTGGAAGAGGAATCTTAATACCCCTGTGTACTGAAATCTGAAATGCTCCTGGAGCACTGAGGACAAAACATCAGATGTCATCAGGAGGACCGTGGGCTGCCATGTTTTATGCAGTTCCCTGACTTTTCTAAATTTGCCAGTAATGCCACCAGCACCACTGTAGAAATTCCCTGCACAGACAGAAATCCCATGCTACATTGGCTGCAAATAGCTATCCTGCACTGGTAACTTTCAAGATCTATCCATCTTTCCAGGACTGTATAGATGGGCACAAACAGTGTATATATCATTCAGTTCAAACCTTCATGAGGCTGTTCTTTTTATACCGCTCCTGTTCAAAATGAATTTAGTGCTTTCAAAGTTGGGCATTAATTGTTCCTTAATAAGATATCATCATAAAACATGCAATTTAGTGCTTCGTTTCTTCCAATTTCCATATAGGAATCTGACTGTGCTAAATTCAAGCTTTAATCCCCCTGGCCCTTCTTGTAACTGGTGCTATAGACTACGAAGGGTTACCGACCCATAACAAATAAATTAATAAGCTTGTGTAATTATCTTTGGGTCATTTTATTTCAAACCATGAAATCAAAAGCTCTGTTCGCATTAGTGCAGGAATTGCTGTAACTGGCCACTGGGGCTCCCTTGATACACCATCTGCGAATGCAGCAAACTGGCACATGTTGGACAGAAAGAATCCATGCTAGCGTGCATAATTTTTTCCATTACCTTTGCTGGACATCCTATTTCTATCCATTCCTTGTCTCAAAGGAGTAATTCTGCCTTACACCATGATCTTTGTCTATTTCAGTCAACAGTTGCTGAAAAGTCCTCACATTGCTACTGATTAGTAGATCATATTATCTGACCTTCAGCTGTCTTGGGGTGAAGCGCAGAACGTATGGGCACAGCCACAAAAGGAACTCCTAGAATGCATAGAAATGAGGACTGTCCTTCCCATGGGAAAATGTATCGTAGCACTGTTGCTTATCCCATTCTTCTTCAACTCCTATACGTCTTCTGGTAGAAGCACATGCTCTTTTTGACACCTTGAGTCACTGGAGGTTCTTACTTGGCTTTTCTCCCTACGTAGCACAACTCTTCTTTCTACCTCCCTGCAACTCTTGCCCTCATTGTTGCTTTGTCTTTGGACTTTTTGCTCTTGGCTCTATTTTACCTCATCATTACCTTAAATTGGAAGTTCTGTAACTTGCCTTGCTGCAAAACACTTCTAACTTCCAGACCTTGTTATGCAGTCACACAAGATAAGACTGGTAGGGTTGACTTCTAAGTTACTACGGTCATTGCTATAGCCATCTTGACACCTGTAATCCTGCAGCTTGGAGCTATGAACAGGTTTCTTCCTGCTCCTGCTGAATGCCTGAAAATTCTAAACAGGACAGTCATTCCATGTATTTCCCCATTTCATAGACTTATGGAATACTACTTCTGCCCATAGCTAGAAACTTTCTGGACAGTCTGTCAATTGACTGACCACCTGGCATCTCTTGAAAGGACAGCTACACACAGCTGCCTTGTGATGTAGGTCAGACGGCATTTTCTGGGTGTGAATTGCCCGTACACCATGCCGAGGAAGAGAGGAGAGCACGTGAGGATCCTAGTTGTGAAAATAGAACTGGAAAGGGCTCCAGAATGGAAGATTAGTTCACTGCATGACTTATGATGCATTAGTCAATAAATGGTAGAGACAAGCATCTACAGCTGCTAAGTCCATGCAGCTGTAGCAGTTAGTTAGCAGTTAGCAGGGCTCCACAGGAATGTGCATTAGTAACACAACAACTTTTAGACAATAAATTAGTCCATCAGCAGCTATAAATGTGACAGCCCTTACGCAGCCTCTGCGTAATAAGTCTCAAAAATGATGGCTCTGCACGGTAAGAGGATGCACCAAAGGAAAGATCATGGTGTATGTGCCCTGTGCTTTTATACTTTTCCTAAGCATCTGCTGGTAGCTCTATCAGCTTCAGTATATTGAGCTAGATGGCCCTCTAGTCTAGGCGAAGAATTCTTATGTCCTTCTAAAGAAGGATCTATGGGGAGTTAAGTTACTGTGGCAGAAAAATGTCATATCTTTCCCAGCTGCTTTACAGCAGAAATGCCTCAGTTCTGCCCTCAGTAAGCTAGCTGGAGTTCCCACACACAGCAGTGCAACTTGTACTTGAATAGCTGAGGGCAGAGCTTCTGGCATTCACATTTCTATATGGTTAACCTAAACAGAGAATAGTTTTATCTGTCTGGAATTTTGGATGCAGTTGATTCATACATGGGTGGTTTTTAGCAGATGTAGCCATTTTGTACTTAGCAATGAGTATAATCATTAGCAATGATTTCGGCGCAGGAGGTTTTTTGTGCAAGAAAGCCACTGACAGAAAATCTGAACCAGAAATGAAAGTAAATCTAACCAGAAATTAAAGTAACTGCCAGCTTCCAGAACAGCATCTCACAATTTTAACTGTGTGATCATCGCCCTTTTAAACTTAAACCATACAGAGTTTGGCAAGAGAGACAAACACTTTGTGTCACATTAAGGAAGAGAGAAAAAGACAATTCTGTCATTTAGTGGTGACTTTCCTTGATCATCTTTTTCCTTTGCGCCCAGCCCTTGCAAGTACTGTACGGACTCCAGGTCCCGGTCCCTTCCAACCTAGGCAATTCTACGATTCTACGATGGATCAGCCAACAGGGGGCAGCCAGAGGACAGGAATTAGCCTCAAAGCCTGACCCCTTTATTTCAGAGCCCAGAAAAGCAACAGTCAATCAGCCTACCAGGAGCCCTTGGTCTCTAGACAGATTCATTAGACAGACACCCCTCTCCCTGGCTCATCATTTCGTTATGACACAGGAAGATGTCAGCCTTTCATGGGACAAAAGGACATTCTTAGGAATGCAAAGGACTGAAATATCATCTCATAGCCTGGCGCGCTTCCAGGACACCAAGGATGTGCAGTCTCCTTAATCACAAGTCCTTTTTTGGTTCTGCTGCATTTTAAGAGACTAGTCTGACTCAAAGACGATATCAAGTTCACCTAAAGTAGCCCAGAGGATTTGCATTTGAAAGCCATCCAGCCCAAGCTTAACCAAACCGGTCTTTCTTAAATTAAAAACAAAAAAGAAGGGTCTTGCTTGACAATACTCCCTTTTGCTTCTCAGCTTTGCCCTTGGGAGACCACGCTGCCGTCTGCCTCCAAGATAGTATTTCTGGAAGGTATGTTCCTTTTATATGGGCCAGAACACTAAGCAGACCACCAAAAGGACATACACAAGCTATTTTGGAAGGCTGTGTTTTTTCTTTGTGCCTGTAGTCAAACAAGTGCACCTCTGCTTCATAGCACTGTTCCTACACTGAAAGCTGGCATTCAGGGAAGACCAAATTAAACTGGGCAGCTTGGCATTACAACCGGGCCGGTCGCTGCGCCCCAGGGAAGGTTAGGCTGCCATGGCATAAAGTTGTCAGAGTATAATATTAGAGGCCTGACAAATAGAGGATTTCTCATAGGACCCTATGCCTGTGGTGGACTCCAAAGCCAAACATGAGCAGCTCTCATTTTCATCTCACACATGGGATAGTTACATTTAAAATATAAATAAATGATAGATTACCCTCCTCCCTGTGAAACAAGAGAAGGAGTGAGGAAAGGAATATAACCCAATGAAATCACTGGAGCCTAATCTTTTCAAAACACTGCTACTGAACTCACCCTACTGTCATTTCTCTTTGGCTGCTATGACTTTCTAAAGCCCTTTTTCAATGATTTCCCATACTTGAATTTTAAACACAGTTATTCTACCTGTGTTTATGATGTGCAGCAATGTTTCCCCCACCCATACGACCTCCTTTCCTCAACTGTTGCATCTATTCCCATCGCTCCTTCTGAGGCACCTTATCTATTCACATATTTTCTTCTGCTTCTCTTTTATCATCCACAATTTTCATATTCTTTGGTATTCTTAAGTAAAAAAACCTTTCCACTTCTCTCCTGACTTTACTTTGGACTCAATGTCAAAAACTCATTCCTATCCCACAACACTCTCCAATGCTGAGCTCCATGTTTCTTGACATCTTCTAGCTGTATTATTTGCCAACATACATGACAAAGAACAGGAGCAACAGACACATTCAGAAACACAGTAAGTGGAAAAGAAAATTTAAAAATATTGGCATTTCAGCATGGTTGTCAGTTCAGTTCCGCCCCCACCATTAATTTTAAAGGAGTCCTTCACATATTATTGTGTTTTCAAACTCTATATAGGAAGTTCCTCAAAATGCTTAAACGATTCAGAGCATATATCCTAGTCAAAAAGCAATCATGTCTCTTAAAAAAAAAGTTTGGAGGTGGCCACATTTGGAGGGTGGTTTCCTCTATTCACTGCTCAAACTGCTACATGCTAGCTGAGCCATGGAGAGATGTCAGCCTTTTGGAAACCTACTTTATAAGCAAGTCCCACTGCCTGCATGAAAACTGTTCAGTCAGTCAGCCAAAGCAGTCGTTCCACTTTCCTTCTATACTCTATGGTACACAGCTGGCCCTCTCCTATGCTCCCTTAAGCACCTCAGATTTGTGTCTACTTAGAACGAGACGTGCTTGCAAGATTCTAGATGCATTTGTTAACAATATTTAAAAAAAATATGAGCGAGATACTCAAGGTCTGCCAATGTATGTGAAAGACTGAGGTGCCTCTAGCCCCAGAAGGGTGAAATATGTGTTTCTTTGCACATTGCTGCTTCAAGTCAGCCCCAGTTTATTGTCCAGCAAAGCCAATGGCTGTCCATCCACCTCGGTGGGCACTGCACTGGGCCCCAAATCAATAACATATTTCAGAAATTCTCCTGAGAAAGAGCAGGAGCATTAGCAAAGCAGCACATGAATTAAAGCAGGCTTGATCCGCTTTAATGTGCGCTGTGAGCCTGGGGCCCACTAAGAACCTTCTGATCACATAATCTGCCTATCTGGAGGATCTGTATATATACAATGAGATAATCCTGGTAATCAAGAGTGTGGATAATAGCATTATTATTTTATTCCCATAAATATTTGAAAAGATAAGTTTTCTTCTTCTGTGCAATCTGATAGGTAAAATTCCCACACTCACTGAAAAAGAAAGAAGACCTGCCAGAAAATAATGGAAATGTAATAGGAATAAAAGCAAAGATTTGCAAAGATTTTGCAAAAGCAAAATCTCAGAAAGCGAAACACACTAGTAGAAACATTTTGACTGCATAACTGCTTTCAAATCTTCAGGTGTAATCAAAAATCACTTCGAAACAGCATACAGCTGACACTGTTTTATGAGAAGTGTCAGAAAAGCATAATTGTATTCACCAAGGCCTTGATCACACACAGTGGTTGTGTACCAGGAACCCTTGCACTGTGCCAGGTACAGGTAGAAGGCAAAAGGAGACTAAGGCATAGCTGAGACAGAAGAGGCAACTCCTTTTGTCCAAGGGAAGGGGAGCTGGGAATATTGGGGCAGCAGGGGACAGGAGAGAAAGTGTATAGCCAGAGAAGGGCAGTCCAGGTCTGGCATGCTGGTGAGTGATCACAGCAGTTGCAGTCCTATTCTGGTGCCCCCATAGAAATGCAGTATCTGCCTGAGCCCTACTTAGCCCATTATGTCACTACTAAAGCCAAAGAAAAATGTTGACAACTCAAAGACAGGACTGAGGGATGGAGTGTTACGGATATAGTTCAACTGGTAAGAGCAGAAAGACTGGTCCTCTCACAGGCAGTAACAACACCAGAGCAGGAGCGACTTTTGTTAAGTGGGTGAACTGTTTCTTCTAGCTGTTGCCTCTCTGAAGAAATGGGGCCTTCATCTTTCTTAGTAGGAAGTAGGGAATTTCCTTCTGATCCTAAGGGAGCTGCAGCAATGACAAGAGGTCACTGCTACGACAAAGCTACTGAGGTTTGGGCATAGCAGTTATTGACAAACATCTATCTAGTGTGTAACAGAATAATCCCCTAAACCATGGAGGGAAACTCAGGTCACCTTCCATTCCATACATCTCTAGTTATGGTTTATTAATGGTCTGAATATGTTTGCCATTTCTATATAAGGGTAGTTTGTGCTAGTGAATTTGTTTTGATAAGTTTTTTATAATAAGATTAAATGATATTTTGTCAAAAGAAATCTCTGCAGTTTAACCAGTTTCACAAAATTCTGCAACCTTGGCCCTGTGGCTATACACGTGGTGTAGATGGGGGTTGGAAGGGAACAACTTCCTCTACAGTCAGGCACTCCTGTTTCCTGTTGTTTTTAAATTGTAAATTAATAGTGAGGTATATACCCACTAATTAACTGGATTTATTTGAAAATTAACACTACAAACTGGCTTCTCAGAGTCTCTGCCATCAGACTACAACAAAACACTTTGTGATAAACCACAGCGCTACAGCTTGAAGTTGGACTTAAAGAATCATCTACATCATATACCATCTGCAGAGCAGGAATTACTCACTAGGAACTCTTGAGGTACAACAACAAAATAAATGTATAAGTTTCTGCCAGAAGGATTGTGCCAAAAAAGAACAGACTAACCATGGAATATTTTTTGCTACGTGGTATTTACACAACTATTGCTGTATTCCTCTAAGTGACTCAGTTTTTAATACTTTCTGGAAAAGCATTTAGGACACACAATATGAATCCTTATCCTTATTTCATTCACTGTAAAGTTGTGTGGTTTTTTAGGTTACGGGTCTGGTTCGATCCAGAACAAAAACAATTTGCAAAATTTGGTTTGATTTTGCTTTTCAAATTCTCATGACATTCAGTGAAAGCTTAATCCAGCCCTATTGAAGTCAGTGGAAGTTTTGCCAATGACTTCAATGGGGAGTAAGATTTTAATTATGCACTACTGGGTACTGTCAGCATTTGGTTCCAGTACTTGCAGACACAAGATATGGGCCTAAACAGATTATAGTTGGTTCCCGAGTGGCAGTACCATGGATTAAGCCCAGCTCAAGGGTGTTTGCTCCAAACAAGAGTTCGTTTCTAGAATCCAAACCCCAGGAGACTTGCATTCTGTTTCCAAAGTAGTCCCTTGATCTGCAAGAGAGTAATACCTGTGTTCCTTCTTCTGTAGGAGCATTTTTCAGGAATAAATTCTTCCCTCTGAGTCCAGGTCACTGACATCACAGGACAAAATGAAAGGTTATTATCATCCTT
Source organism: Tringa tobata (assembly GCA_033628505.1). Taxonomy (NCBI): domain Eukaryota; kingdom Metazoa; phylum Chordata; class Aves; order Charadriiformes; family Scolopacidae; genus Tringa; species Tringa tobata. Next base: position 1,868,068 of record JAHREE010000487.1, read on the forward strand.
TTAGCTGATTCCTCCTAGTTTGGCTTCCCCCTCCCCAAGGGGAGGATCACTTTTATGAGTCCTCTTCCTTCCCGGGGGCACTAGCACTATTCAGATATGTTACAATTTCTTTAGTATTTAATTTCATTAGAAGATCAAGTCTTTCATAAATGTCAAGAGATTGTCTGGGTCTTTGTTTTTTCAAGACAGGATGTTTACATTCTTGGCGATCACCTAGTTTTCCAGGTTATCAAGATTTCTGTCAGGTAGGATATTACTTTTTTCTGCTCCCTGCTCTCAACACAATTATCTAAAGTGCTTTGTGTTTTCCCACATGGGGCCCACTTGTGATCTCCTTCACACAGGTTTTAATCTGCCTCCTCTAATGGAGTTACTTCTGATTTAGTTCACTTTGGTGAGGAAATCACTCCTCAAGTCTCTGCAGAGCTGTAGTGGACTTCAAGTCTCTAATTGTGCTGCATAATGCTTTTATCTTCCTTAACGGCCCTCCTGGCCCCAAATTCCCCCTCTCGGTGAAAGTCCCACCAGAAGTTAGTCCTCACATCACAACTTCCAGAGGGATAAAGAGAAGGAGCACCCAGGGTCACAGAAAGAGGATGCAGCTTGGGCTGTTATATTCCACTCCGTTTTCTTATCGGCTGTGGCTTTCCTCTGCTGTAGGCACAAGAAGATACAGGAGTTTTGCCCCAAACCCAGTTCTGCTGGAGCTTCACTGAGTTGAGAGATAATCATCTATCCTGTCCATGTTTACTCTGCTCTGCTCTGAAGATCTGGATCTTTCACTGAAAGAATAATCTCACCTGCTCTATAGGTATGTGTTGGTTTGTTAGGGAAAAATCAAATCTGGTAAAGTGATTAAAGAGGTAGTACCAGAGACAGATGAGATACATGGAACAGTTTCTCCTGTATGCATCAATCTTGCATCTAATTACAGTTCAATCAGCACCACAATGAGCTCAATTCATTTCATGAGCACATGGACTGAGTTCATTTTTAGAGCCAAGAGCAGTTTATTCCCCAAAGTTAACACCCTGCAAAAGAACATAAAACAGATGAAAGATACTAAGCAGGAAGTCAAATGTGTGCCTTTGTATTAAAGAAGTTTTCAATATTTGCATTTTGTAGGCCTTAAGTTAGACCAGAAGTTGTGTTTAAATAAATTAAAAATTAAACAGGAACACACTATTATTAAAAACTGTATGCTTAATATCTGAGACAACCATTGAGGCTTCTTCTTTCTGAGATTTACAAGCTATATGGTTAATTTTACAATCCAGGAACAGTCTCTAAAACAATGCACACATTTTACTAGTAGCATAAAATCTTCCTGATATTAGTATAATAAAATATTTTACTTGCAAATAAGCTTATAAATGTTTTCCTAAAGCAAGCAGTAAAATGTGGCTGCAAATGTAGTACAATTTCAACAAGAATTTCTCCACATAACCATTCTAGTTCAATCCACCACCCAAACAATGATTACATCTTATAGACATATTTAGCAAAATAAGAGTGAATGTTTGCAAAGGAGGAATAACAGGATAATCTGTCTGAATATCCATTCAGATAGCATATCAAAAGAAATATTCCAGAGTCACCTTTAAAAACTTCTCAGCTAAGAATGGTTGCTGAAAATTCCTAATGAGAAATTACTACCGAAGGAGTCTACAAGTCAGCTGAGATAGAGTCTATGAATAGAAATGTTCAGAACCCTCCTCAGGAGGCAGTGTAATTGGCTTTGAAGCCAACTTGTGCTTCTAGAAGACAGAGGCAAAGCAGTATGCCTGCTTTGGTTCATAGGCCCTCAATAAATGACCCCACATTCATCTCTGTAACCTACGTGAACATCTTCATTCACAACAGCCAGATGAAAATTCAAGCTAACCTTCCCACTCCACCAAAAAAAGTATCACTCTTTCAGTACAGTGGAGGCTTGGAATCAGTATCATCCATTATTGACTTTGTAGCTAACTAATGGCTTTGCACATTATTAGCATTACTAGTATGAATATAGCTAATGGATATTAAAATTATATGAAAAAGTGCTCATTAAAACACTGTAAAATGCATTTGGTTAGTAATTAGCACTTTTGAAAGCCTAACTTCTTAACTAATGTGTTTATTTCACATATTTATAATTGCAAAATTATATGTGCTCATTTTTATAGATTAGAGTTTCAAAAGAAATGTGCTCAGTATAAAATTCCAATATACTTTTTCATCTTTCCTTTCTCTTTTGCACATTTACAGAAAGTGTAAAGGAAGAAAATTTCAGCAGTAACTCAGTGATGGAAAGCTAGCAGACAGAGCTCCTGCAAAAAGCTTTCCCCTCATATGAAGGGCAGGATGAAATAGGATGAAATGCCATGTGGGAATGCAATGCTCCTGAGTGGACTCCAAGGTGCCCAGTCCTCTCTGTCCCAAGTGCTATCTCTTGGAGCAGCCACTTGATTCACCAGTATACTCAGGGTCTGCTGGATGAGCATCATGCACCAATAATGAGCTTTATTGTAAATATAACTTCAACACAAAGGCTTTTGCTTCAAAGAAAAAGTGATCCCCAATTCCCAAATACCATCATGGTGAAAATCCCGTTTGCTGATATAGACAATCTCCTAGGAAGTGGTTGAATTTATCATATCCTGGAAGGGCAAAAATCCCAAACAAACAAACCACACCTCCAAAGCCCCCCAAAAGAAACAATAAAAAAACCCAACAACAACAACAAAAAAAAGCCCACAACAAAAATCTAGCTGAGATAACCAGGAAAAACAGAGCTGAAGGAATGTTGGAGGAGAGATAGGAGATGACATCTATTTAGCAAGGCCTCAACTGGGGAAAAAGGATGAAAATTACAACAAAAAGTTCCTACACCTTCATATTGAGTTTTTATTTTGACCAAAACAGAAATATATCCACATTTTTTGGTGAGTGGGACATGTAAGACCCCTTGAGACTGCTCTGTTGCCATCCATGAAAGTCCCGAGGGCCACGAGCAGCAGAAGTCTTGCGACTCCCTATAAGGTCTCTGTCCAAGTCACCCAAGTCCTTGGTAAGGGGTCGTCTGCCCAGGCAGAGTAAGGCCTTGCAGCTGTGGCCCTTTAACTCAACCTCTCCAGGAGCAGAGGGTTCAACAGGAACACTCGGCACTTCTAATCTGACATCTCTGAAAGGCTGTGGGCTCTGAAACCACCTCTGCCCCAGCAGAGAGGGGCTGTGCTGTGCTGGCTGGGGCACAGCACGCTCCGAGGATGGACACGGCTGCTTGTATTTGTATATTGTTAGCACAGAGACCCTTAAGCAGGAGGCTTTCTCTTGTTTTTCACAACATCCTTTAAGCAACTTTTCAGGTTCCTATGGAAAAAAATCTTCTCCTCAATGCCTTATTGAGTTCATTTGAAATTCCAAAACTAATGAGGCTTTTGTCTCCCTCTTAACCTAAGAACTATTGCTACCTCTAAAAATAAAAGAGATAATCTGCTAAAGAGCTAAAAATACTGAACTCTGACAGCCTTTTCAGACCTTTACAGAGAAGATGATTGGCACACTTGCACCTTTAATCTTCACAAAGAAAATGCTGAGGCAGGAGCTCCTATGCCCACCTCGCAGCAGCTCTCTCACCAGCTGTCTGCTGGTTGTTCTCCCACCATTAGGAGGGGACCTGCACAGCCTGGGTAGATGATTAATGTTCAGAAGACAATATTCATGTGGAAGCTGTAACAACCACAGCTTGTGATTGGTGGTTGTGCAACACTCTTTTCAAGATCAAGCTCTGTATTTTTTTTAGTAGGAAAAGCAGGGAGTCTTTCAGATAGGAGGGCCACAAAGTCCAGCTACATGCCCTCTGGCCAAATACCCAGAAGTCTCATACAAACAAAATGTCTCCTGGAACACAGTTGGAGAGTGCATGCTTTGCATGAGCTGCTGCACGCTTTGAACAGGACAGTAAAAAAAGCAGACAAGTTAATAGTACCAAAGAGCTCTCCTATTTATCATAACGAGGGCTTGAATATTCACAGTGCAGTGAGCAAAAAATACCAATTTTTCCAAATCTTACTGGTCAAAACACTTTTACCTCACTTTAATAATAGCAGAGTTGTATTGGATGTCCACAGCAAGTTGATGGCAGTGGCAGGGTGGCGAGAGCGGTTGCTGCAAGCAGATACCAGGAGCTGCCCCATCCCAGACAGAGCTGACCCCTGCTGGCTCCAGAAGGACCCACTGCAGGACACAGAGGAGCCCATCAACAGAGGAGCCCATCAGGTGGTGCCTCTGTGATAAGGTTTCGAAGAGACAGCTAGAGACAGCACCTGAGAGAGAGGAGGTGGGAACAAAAAGGAATGAGAAACAGCAGAGGCAACACCAGGGTGAGAGGAGGAGCTCCAGGGTAGAGCAGATATTCCTGAAGGAGCTGCAGCCCATTGAGAGCCCATGAAGGAGCAGGTGTTTCCTGAAGGACTGCAGCCTGTAAGAAAAGCCTGCATCAAAGCACAGGAAAAGTGTGAGAGGGAAGGAGCAGGAGCAAGAATTCTCTAAATCTCTATGTTCTGATCATAACTGCTTCCTGCTGTGCTTGGGGAGCAGGTACAGGAGTCTGGAGTGGAAGAGTGAAGTTGGGTCCTGGAATAGAGGAGAGGAAAGGTGATGTATATCTTTGTGTCTTACTGCCAGGTTGTATTTTAATTGGAAATAAATTAAATTAACTTTCTTCAAGTTGAGTCAGTTTTGCCCACGACAGTAACTGGTAAGCAATCTCCCTGCCTTTATCTTGACCCATGAGCTTTCTCATTTTCTTCCCCTGCCCTGCTGCGGAGGGGTTATGAGCGAGGAGCTGGGCGGGAGTTTGCTGTTTGCCAAGGCTAACCCACCACAAAAGTGAACCACTCACAATGAGTTGAGCACTTGAAAGCACATGGACTTTCTCAACCTGGAGCCTCTGCAAAAAGTTGTATTTGGTATCAATGAAAGGAAATACTGGGAAAGGTAAGGGCTAATGCGTGGGGTTCGTATACAGACATAAAAAAAAATGGTGATTCCCTAGGGGAAACGCCAGTTCCAGCCTTTGCTGATTACTTGGAGTAAGAGGAAGGGTCTGTGTGCTCCCTGAATCCCCTGTCTTTCTGCTGTCCATCTTTTAGAAGTGACTAGAAGGTGGAGGACAACTGAAGATTCTCCAGCAATGACGCCTTATAGAGGCTGTTTTTGATTCTAACAATATCCTGTTTACTACAAGTTCTGTACTTTTCCCCCAAGATGTAAACCTGTTTCCAAGTCCTTATTTCATTTCAACTAGACTTCTGAGAGTATAGCAAACTTTACCAACTCTAACTACCAGGGACACCTTGGTCACTTTTCCCAGCAGAAGAGGAATCCTTAACCCTCTTTCTGTGACCAGCTGCATTTAGTTATTTCTAATTCTAAACTCTTTTCAATGTTAACCCACCTCTTTCCTGGGTTCTGGGCTCTTTCTATGGCACATGATATGTTCTCCAAAGCTTGCAGTACACAGAGGGATGTCCTTCACCTTCTCCAATCTCTTTGACAATAATGAGACTGCAATGGGGAGACCAGTGAATCAAGATTCCCTCCCTTAAATACTCATTCTGGGGAGTGAGGAGAGGCTAAAAGAGAACGCTTCTCCCGTCCAGCAGATTGCTCGTGATGCAGAGCCTTTTCCAACACATAGAATTCCCCAGGCCTGTACAAGGTGCCATGAATTAACCTCTAACTCATTTCTACTCTAGAATGTTTCCATCCATTTAGGCTATCAAGGGATTTGCTATGCTTCCACTATGTCATTATAAAGTCCTTTAAAATATTTCAATCCTGCTTTAAGCTTAAACTCCTCAAAGAACTTTAACTGTGCAGTGTAAATTTATGAAGACCATATGAAAGATATCAAGCTCATGATAGAAGTCAGAGATAATCCAGAAAAAAAAATTTAAAATTAATTGGAGTACAAATTACTCTTCTTGCCTGTTCCTAGCCAAAGAAATATCTCCAGCATGCCTCCAGGGCAAATCTCCTGACAGAAGTCAGCCAACCTACCTCATACGTCTGTGTACATTCTGAAGTCAGTGGTCACTTCCACAAAATCCTGCATTAAAGCTTTTCTGCTCTTCAATGTGATCTTGTCAAGTTTTGTACAATGTACAGGGTTGGAGTTAGTGTTAGATCAGACTGATTTTGGAAAAGTCAGCTTCTTTCTGCAGGTTGGGTTCCAGCTGGTGGAGCTCCACCTTTTCAACCATCACCGAGTCAATGGGAAATTTGTCTGAGGCTGGGCACCAGCTCTGTGTCTTTTTGCAATAGAAATTAAAATCAAGTTTTGGTTGTTCACAGTTGACAGAGATTGTGTGGAACTATTGCATGAGCTGTATCACTGCTTAAATCATACTTCAGGTGGTTGTACTCTGGCCATTCACACTCCTTACCATCTCAAATCTACAAAATAATCTCTATCCTGGAGACATTGCTGTGGGTTGTCAAAGGAATTGTTCTGGCCACTCCTAGCATGGCTACCTGACCTACAAGAAGTAGAACATTTATAAAGGCTTTGAAAGTGCAGTATATTGGTCAATATATAATTATTCCTACATTCTATCTAATTTCAACACTATTTCAATTTCTATTGTCCTAGCAGAATTGTAATAAAAATTGAATCACTTGTTAAAGTTTCATTTTACTAACATTGTATCCTGGGGTTTGTAATTGAAGGGAAAAAATAATTCTGACTTGCTCCTTGTATCCTTTTTGTTAATCTGATGATGATTTTGGAAAAAAAACAAACCTCCAATTCTGTAGAATGGGAGTGCATTTCCTCAAACCTGTTATTTCCCTCCCAAATCAAATGTTTGTTCTCATTCTCATACAGAACTCATGCAAATCCCTTGTTTTCCCGAGTCAATCCTGTGAACCTCTCTTCATTAAAGAAAGATTAAATATAGATATCTAAAGTACCTCTACAGAATGATTATTTGAGCACGTTTAATCTTGATGCTCCATTAAACAGCACGCAGTCTTGCAGGGCAGGAGTTGCTCTCCAGTTGTCTGGTTACTAACCCTTCCGTGAGCCTGTCTTTTAATCTCAGGGCTGTTGTACATGGATTGACATGTGTCCTGTAGTGTCACACTTTACAGCTCTCCTGAGTCTTCTAGGACTTTCTCTGCTGGCCTTCTGGTTCTCTTTAGACCAATTTGCAGGCTGACATCAGAGGAATACTGTTCTTTCTCTCTCTCTCTCCAACTAATGATTTTTAAAGCCATCCATTTCACTTTGCATTTGACATGAAGGCAAGGAAGTACATTTTAAAAATCACCTATTGGGTGAGTAATAAAAGCCTTGAGCCATTAAATTCATACACGTTTTTCCTTAGCCTTTGCCAAGTTATGTGCAATAAAACAATTTGACTGTCCTTGACCACACTTGATTGTTGACTATCAGAGTAGCATAAGATATCCCTCAGACAGTCTGATTACATTATACAGTGAGATTATATTAAATGTGTCCTACATTTTTGGCTGGGACAGCGGCTAACTGTGAAGATAGTGGAATCTTTGAGATATTGCTTTTCTCCATCCTATTTAAGATCTTGTGCAAATTCTTCATAAGATCTCCTCACAGTTCACATTTGTTGTTTACTTCAGCCTACACTTGTGTGCTGCGTATGTAGGCAAGCCTGCCCCACAATGACCCACACTTCCAAACAAACTCTGTTCAAACACCATGCTGCTGGCTGTGTGAAACAGAGTAATTTTAATAGGCTTCCTCAGTGACAAAAATCCATTTCAGATCTTCTCTGGCCCAACCCCTTTTCATTTAATCAGTCAATAGAGTGCAAAGGGCTTATATGATGCATCCCTGGGAAAGGAATGCATACTTATACCCTGCTTGGTTTTATTTTTTAGACGCTTTTATAAAACTAAGCCAACCCAGCTATAACAGAAAGATCTTTCATTTGACATTCATCATTCACATTCATTTGTCATTAACTCACTGATATTGAGAACAATCACTGGCTCACAAAATAGAGTAAAATTCACCTTAAAAACATCTGCAGGAAAATTGTATCCCTGCTGTAATACCTACATTTCTGTTTAACAGCGTGACCCAAGCCACAGAAGACACACATGTATTTCTGATTTTTGAAGACAGAAAACCAAAATTATGCCCTCCTGCTGATGAAAGTATTAGTAATTCCTTTTTTTGAGCTACGACCTTCAGGGAATCTTCACTCTTAACCAGCAAAAGACAGAGTGGTAAAGCTGAAGATGCACACAGAAATTTGCAAAGGCTGAGCCAGTTTCACCCTGGAGTTTTCTGAAGTTGTCCTCTGATAAAGGCCATTGTAGTGGGAATTGTGATGAAGGGGAGTTTATGAGGGCAAAATACCTCTCTCCCTACCCCTGTCACACACATCTCCTTCAAGTCATAATTGCAGACATATAAAAGGGACAGGACGTTCTGAAAAGTAAGCGACATCTGCTGAAAAGAGAGTGCCAAGGCAGGAACAGTGTATAAAGCACATAAATCCAGCACATTCCTCCTACAGCCTCTTCCCATGAAAGCTGCAAAGCCATGGTTGCTTAGAAGATGTAACAGGACACTGTCTGTTTGCCTTCCCACAGAATCTCCCAGGTAGTCCACCCAGCTTGTTTGGACAAAGAAACTTATTTTGCACCTTCCCACACTGAAACGTGACCCGATCTACTGGAATGACTGGAAGTCTTTATATTGATCTCAGTGTGCACCAAAGTGCTTCCTATCTTCATTGAAATGTCCTTGTTAATAAAACTTGCAAGCCCAGCCTTATTTTCATTTTACCAAGAAGAAGTGAAAGTGAAGTCGAAGGACAATTGGTCAAGGTCATGGAGACTTTCCTCGCCAGAGCTGGATTTCAGAAGCCTGTGACTCTCCATTTCATCCTCACATAGAAAGCTGAAGCTGTTTTCTCATCAGCTTTTTTTTTGCAACATTAAAAGCAAAGGTAGCAGAAGACATCTGTATGGTGACAGCAGCCACTTCAGCAGCGATGTATTGCTAACCTCATTATTAAAAAAAAATAAAAAAATAAATCCTTCTACGTCCATCCATCTCTGAGGTGGCTTCCTTGCTTTCTTGCTTGTTGTTCAATGATCATTAGGAAATTAAATGCAAATAAAATAAATAAACAAGTTTAACAAATCCAGCAGAAATGGTTGCTTGGCCATTCACATTGCTCGCCTGGGTGTGATCAGTCACACCATAAAGGCCAGTTCTGAGAATCATTTGCAAAGATAAGGGAGGGTTTTCTGCCCACTGGCATCTGACCCTGAAGTTTTGAATTGCTGAGTAGGAGCTGAAACCTGACTGTTCATACATTCCCAACGCCTGAATTATAGAGAAGAATGGAGTTTGCAATAAGAGTGGGGCCGAGACAGGCAAATGTTAAGTGTCAAGCACTACACTGAAAGGGCATGCATCTCATAAAATAACAGTCTGTTGATGAAGTAGCAGACAACATTTTGTGTATCTATCTGCTCTATTTTTAACATGCACATTTTAAATGAGACTGTACCAGTCTGAGCATTTTTTTTTTCTCTCAAAGACTCATTATTACCATAATTTGTTCCACAGTAAAATCAAATATTCACTAATGTTTTTCATGTCAGAATGACAGGGGGGAATACTATTTTAGCACCACAGCAAATTCCATTAAATACAAGAAGAGTTTAAAGTCTTGTTGTGCATCTCAAGCTCCCGTTTTTAATTAGATCTCTTGTATCCTTATTTTCCACCGGGTGTGGGAATCCTTCAGAGCCAAACTCATCTGGCAAAAGCACAAAACGTACTCACAGCCCATGGCTTTATTCGATTAATACGGAATTGTTACATATCATTGTGGACATAATGCAGCATCTGGGCTGTTTTTCCCTCTCTTTCACTGTTCTTTTTCCTGTTAACATTAAGAAACAGTATTTTTTTCCTTTTTAACTCTTCATCTGTAGTGTTGTGTACCTCTATACACCAGTTTCTCACCCTCCCCAGCCCCCCAGAATGAAGCTGCTTTTGAACTGTGGGCCCAGCACACAGAAGTCTGCAAAGATAATTTCTAATTTTATTTCTGTTTGATTGATGATGGGGGCTGCATTTATCAAAGCAGAAACATACAAGAAACACCTTTCAGAGATGACAGAATATTACTTCTGATTAAAAAATAAAAAGAGGGTATTATTTTGCCTCACAGAAGAAGAGCGATAAGGCCAGATATAGTAACTACTGAGAGATTGCTGTGCTGCAGCAGCAGTGAAAGTCCTTTTTTTTAAGTAATGGCTTGAATCAGCAAAGCCTTTTGTGGCAAAGGCCAAGGTACTTAGCATGCCTTTACATTTAGCCATTCCACTATCCAGCACATCTTCTTTTAAAATTGCATTTTGAAGAGATATTTGAGTTTAATCAATTCTGCCCAGTAACTGGGGAAAAAAAAAAAAAAAACAACAACCAAAAACCCAACCCCAAACTAAAAAAAAAAAAAATACCAAAACCAAAGAAAAAACAGTTTCATCAATCCTTTAATTCCAGTCATCAAGTGGAATCTGATAAATCAGCTTGGTCTTTTGGAGAAGATAGTGTTAATGATAGAGTGACTAGGTCTCGCACAGCTCAGCGCTGACCTCTGGACCCAAGCTAAGACAACACAGCATCATCCTGTATCAAAGAGGAATTGCAGTGCCTCAGGAATCTCTGCATCATATTCACTGCATGTGGGAAGCACACCCCTGGACATGGAGAACAACAGAGACTGCAAGGATGAGACACAGCCAAGCAAGCAGCTGTCCAGGTTTGTAGGGAGCCAGAAACAGCAAAGTAGCCATGAGCCCTGCTTTGCCTACAGCAGAGCTGTGGAAATTCATGCTCTTGGTGTGAATAGAAGGGAAGGCGAGAATATCTATGATGGCAATTACTACTGTGTTGGCTGGGCAAGAAAGAACAGCTTTTTTCTTCTGCTTCCCTCAGTAGCTGCAGCAGCATCACCAAACCAGTTTCAGGAGGGTTCCCTGGCTCTCTGTCCTTCCTCACTCTTGCCCTCAATCTGTCTCTCCTTACAACAGAAGAAGCTGGCCCAGGCCACACTGTTAAAGAGAGCTGATAGTTGAGGTTTTCCCCAACAGAAAACCTTGACCAGTACACAACTAACTAGCTCAGTCCATGACCTTTCAAGCAGCAACCCCTCTGTTGAGGACAACAGTCTCTGCTTCACTGAAGCATCATATATTTATGTAGGGCTGATCTGGATGACAAAGACACTGTCTGTCTTCATATTTGGCCCAGTAGCTGGTTACTCATTCTTACTGTTAAAATTGCATTGAGTTTCTTATTTGATATAGGGGCTGTCTC
>JAHREE010000487.1:1879832-1926504 GCA_033628505.1 Tringa tobata
GCGGGGAGGAGAAGAGAGGGTGGGAGGCTTGAAGCTTCTTGTCTTGTTCTTGAAAATAAACTGATTTTTAAAAGTTTCCTAATGGTAGCTTTCACAGTCTAAGTGGCAATGATTTCTTCAGTCAAGTTTATGCCATTTGTTCATCTTTTCACTTTCGTTTAACCCAGACACTTCTTTTCCTCTGATCCACCCTGTGTTTCCTGCGCACAGGTTGTGCCCACAGCCTTGATGAATTCTGTGTCTGAAACTGTATCAGCTGCTTTAAAGCCAAATGGATTCAGAAGTGTGCTGTGTAGTGGACAGTGCAGCACTGCTGTATCTGAACAAATTGGTCTTGACTCAGCAAGCTTGCTACAGGTTTGGGCTCACAGAAAAAATAGCTTAGAGGCCAAACACAACAGCTCCCAGTCCAGTGTCCTGGTTGGAGCTCAGGATGTACAGAATTGAGACATGAGGCTGCTTTAACTGATCACAGTTCACCACCCTTCACAGACAGGATACAGTCCTATTTCTACCAGTGGAGATATTACTGTGTCCAGTGGGTAGGTTCACTTGGTATGGGAGACCCAGTATTCTGCTCCTGGAAAGCACTTTCCAGGCCACCTGACAAGTTACCTCAGATGTTGGTGATTTTGTGTGTGCGAGAGTTGGAACAAAATAGATCATGTCCTTTGTAAGCATTACCTCAATTGAAACAGCAAGGAAAAAGGCTGAGGAAGACCCAAAATATTTGCACAATAATTTTTCATAATTTAAAAATTATAAAGCTTCCAAATAACTAGGTTCAAGTCTGAGGGAGTAAAAGGAGCAAAATCACAACTGGAAGACTCCTGCATGCGAGGAACCACTAACCAGACCTCCTGTCTTGTCACTGGACACATATGTTCAGGAGATTGTTGCAGTACTGCAGCTGCTCAAGCCTCTCTGTGCTATATATAGTCACAAGTCTATTTGATTTTTTCTTATTTTATTACATAGACTGGGTAAGTGCTGTTTTGTGCAATGCTGGGAACCAGGGGTTTAGCTAAGCATGTGCAACCATTTGCACTTACACTAAAGACCTAATGCCCTCAGTCTGCCATATATGAACTTAAGTGGCTAAAACAAAAATCAGCCTTCAGCTCAACTGCTCCAAATTACAATTTATTTTGCATTATTGAGGAACATGCTGAGGATCACCTGGAAAGAATAATAATTACCTCACTATAAGCAGTGCTCTCAGAGCTTTCTACCATGTGCTTATTTTGTCTTATTCAGTATGTATCATTTTGATTTAAAACCATTTCTAAAAATACAGTCATTGCCTTTGGCTTTCATTCTACTTAAACTACCACATAATGCTGCACGTGGACTGTTTTCTTTCATTATCCCAGGCCACCCTGAGTTATACAGCATGCATTAACACTGCACCTCCTATAGCGTAACACATCTAAGCCATGGACTAGAACGTAGAACCCAGTGTGCCAGCAAGGGAGCCACATTTGCATTTATATGCTTGGCTACAGTGATGCTGGGGGACAGGGTAAGCAGAAGCTGTCATTTGACTCAATCTCTCTGAATAAATGAAGGGAAAAAAGACTTGATAAATGCATGGCAATCAACACAACTGTACAGTGAAAGAATTATGGCAGGGAGGGTAAAGAGGAAACAGACATGTCTATTTGTAAAATGCCATCCTAACAAGGAGAGAGCAAGACTTATAAGATCACTCACCTAAATACCTCCCAGGATGTCTTTTCTGATTAAGGATTTGTGAGAGTTATTGAGTTTTGAATTAGATGCACTTTAATAAAACAGTAGAATGTTCTTATCTGATTGCACCTGTATTGATTGTGTTAAAGAGGTCTATCCTCAGATCAAGGTCAATGATTTTACATAAACTGACTAGCTAGACGGAATTGCTAGTGGTATTTAGGACTCCCAGTTTGGCTACCCTTTTAGTGTATGATACTTAACTGTGAAACTTAGAGAGAACTCAATGTTCATTCCACATTCTCTCTGTCTTCTAGCAGTACAGTACTTACACTAACTAAAGTACAAAATTAATTTGGAAAAGACCGTTCATGCTAGTGAACTCTATAACAGTGGTTCTCATAAGCTAGAAAAGGAAATTTTGCATCACGTATATTTAAGCGGTAATGTTTCACAGACTTAAAAGAAACCTTGCCCATTTTGAAATGCTGTATTTTATGTAAATATCCTTCTTTACCCAAGTTAAATGGGACATTATTCTGATCCATTGTTCCATTGGCTTCAGTAGAGCTGATCTGTCTTTCTACTGCGGTGTTATAATTTGGATGGTTTCTAAGTGATATACTGACAGTTCTCAGTAACAGTACATATATATATATTTAAAGTATTTTATATATAATTTTAAGTCTGTATAAAACTTCAAATTGCACATACCCACCTACTCACTTTCAGCCTGTTAGTTTGCTCTGCTTGGGACCTTGGATGCAGATCTCAGGAGCCTTTTATGGCTGCCAGACAATCCCCAGCTTTATTTAGGAGTGGATGACAAGCCCTTCAGATCTTAGCTGGACCAGGGAGCTACCACAAGAAGCCAAGGTCCTAGCAGACTGTTGAGGCTAACAGTAGTGCATGAGTGTACCTCTACCTTGTGGGATGGTCCCAGCTCCACCATCAGCCGTGTGAAGAGATCAACCTTTCACTTTCAGAGCTGGCAGGCACACCTCCTCCTAGTCACCCTTACTTGCTCCTACCCCCATGGAGGATAAAACAGAGGAAGAGGGCTATTCAACAGGCTGCTTGCTGCTGATGGAGACACAGAGCAAACCAGAGGTGATATTGAAGCTGAGGGTAAGGACCTTTTGCATGGACACAGTGAGCCTGCACTGTAGTAGAGAAGGGAAGGAGGCAGCCCTAAACTGCCCCTTCAAAACTCAGGCTGAAGCAGCACTTGGCTTACAAGTTTTGCAGATAAGTGATGGCTTGTTACCAAGAAGCAGGCCGGGGAGATGTCCAGGTAAATCTGTGCCTCCTCAAATGCTGCAGGGGCGTTCTTCACTTCATGGCAAGGGATGGAAAATGAACTTTGACTGCAAGTGGAGAAAGCTCCCATCAGGTTCATAGTCTGCGAAAAAGCGCTGGCCAGGATCCACAAGCTGGTTGCTGTTGGAGAAGCTGCTGGCAGGCCGAGGAAGAGAGTCTGAAGGGGACAGCTGCAGGGGAAGAGATGGGCTCGCTGTTGAGAGAGGCGAGGGAGCGTCAGCATTGCAGGTGTTGAGGCTGCTGGAGGCCCAGATGGCGAGAGATTTCCTGAGTAATATTTCCAAATGTCACAATTGTAACATATGAAGGGGAAAGGGATCCCAATACCCATTAAAAGCAAGTTTTGTTCATGACAACATGAAGCCTGTCAGCAAGGCAAGGAAAACCTGCCGCTGCAACTCCAGACGGAAATGCATCCTGTCCATGAAAAATACAAAAGAGCCTGTTAAGTAACTGCTAGTCTTTCTGGGCAAAATTCAGCCCCAGCCACAAACACAGCAGGAAAGCAAGATTTAGGGGAAATAAGAGTTTGCCAAGGGCATCTGGAGCTTTCTCTGGAAAGTCTCGTACTTCTGCACTTCCCAGGCTTCAGAGACCACCTGGCCAAGATTACAAGCACCCAAAGGAGGAAAAAAGCAAAGCGCTCACTAGCTACCTTTGAGCCAAAAAAGTCACATTTGTTATCTATGGCAAAGGACAGCCATAAGAATCCTGTCTCCTCTTCAGCTGGCACATTTTCACGAAGGGTGGGATTTCATTTGGATGATACATTGGCTCCCATCTGTTTGCCTTATTTTCCTGGTGCTGCTAAGTGCTGGGGAGGAGTGAGTGTGCTCATTTGTGAGTTTCCTCCTCCCTGTAGCCTCCCAGTGCAGTGAGTGCAGAAAGGAATTAGGAGTTGATGCTTCTCAGCCAGAAACAAGTGGTCAGACAACAGTATGTCCAAGTGCTAACTAGTCACACAAGTTTCTCTGGATTAGTTGTTATCACACTTGCCTCAGCAGCTGAATGTTCTCCATCCATCAGCAGGTAAAACACACAATAAATTTTGCTCAAAATTGAAGCAAGGATAAGACACTTATTTCTTATCAGTGACAAGAAAGATCCCTTTTCCTTGCAATTCCACTGAGCTAGTAAGGTATGAGATACCTAATCCTTTTATTTTGCGTGTTAGCTGCTTGTTTCATATCTCACTAATTAACTTAATGCAAGAAAGAATCCATAGGCTTTTGAACAAGATCAGCTAGTTGTTTCCCTGCTGTAGCAGTTACAGAGCCTAATAAGCAAGGAGCTCCTGATGCAATTCCAGGCAGCAACGTTGCTCTTTTACTGCTGCTCAGCAAGGATTTTGATTTTCTCTCATTTGGCAGGAATGAACAGAGGTCTTCTTCCAACAGGCAATGTACTTTGCTTAGAAAGGTCTATGTTCTGGGGCTTGGAGGGAGGGGGGAAAACTAAATGAGCAAGTGAGGCAGTGGCTTCTCAGAAAGGTAAGCCATCAGATCAATTCGCTAAATGAGAGATAGTAAGCATGTTACTTCAAAGACATTTGTACTCTGGCAACTGCAGATTTTTCAGACTTGAAGCATAATGTTTGCCATTTCTCCTAGCCTCATTTGCCCTTCTAGGAGCTGAAGGAATGAAGTACAAAAGCTGAAGGCCAACTGTCTTCTCATCCTACGTATGAGGCAAAGGCCTGTGTTTGTGGGAATCCTCAATGATTTTGAGAACTTGAATACACTGGTTTTAAAAGAAGAGGCATGGGTATTGCTAGTAGAGACCCCTCAGATGCTCAGGCAGTATGCAATGGAGAGGCCGAGGTAAACTCCTGGTATACTAACCTGTGCTGAGTTTCCTGCTCCAAGAGTTGCACTGCCACAGGTACTCACAACAGAGGACTTAAATCTAGCCCACTTCTACCATCCATTTTGTGTTCCATGTGTTTCTGTATATTTGAACTTCCGGGTATTGCATTTTCATCTTTTAATACTATCTAAAGGTAAAGCTTTTGGCACTTTTTCCATATTATTAAGGAGTCTGTTGTCCTCTTGGGTGACATGTAGGTTTGAAAGCAGAAACAATTATTTAAGAAACTGATGAACTTTTGGCTCATCTTGATTTTTTGAAAACTCCTGAAATTGTGGCAAGGTTTCATCAGTCCCAAATTTTGACTTCACTTTCAGATCAGTCAAACCCTGAAGGGTTCCCTTAAAGGGAAGTCAGAGCAGCAGCCCAAGGACGGCATTCAAGAGAAAGCAACGCTGAAGAAGTGGAGTCTTTGATTCAGTTTTGGTAATGACAGAGGTGAGCTCTTCAGAGCCAGCAGATACTCCTATTTGTCCTTTCCTGCTGCACTACTCGGACAATGGGACATGGTCAGGGCCTTTCTCTGCTAGGAACAACATTTGGAGACACTCCCAGGGACTCTGGTGCACAAGAGATGCAAATGTAAACCAAACCCCCAGCCATTTCCTCACTGGAGAAGGCCCAGGGAAACTGTCCCAAACCTGCTAAACACAGGGCTCAGGTGGCGTTTGCCTGACTGGACACAAATAAGGGGGTGGGAATGGGGGGTGTCAGGTGCAGTTTTGGAATTGGGAAAGCTTTGAATTCATACGAGTTATCCTTCATGGTTTCGCTTCAGCACTTTCTTGCTAGTTTAACCCAAGCAACGGCAAGCACTTATTTTTTGCATCCTTCCCAGCACAGCTCTGAGCGCTGGTGCCGTGGGTTACCAAGGGCACCTCAGAGAAGGACAGAGAAGACAGGGTGAATAAATGATGACTTTTTAGAGCTCACAGGGACACACTTTCAATCTCACCAAACAGTCTGCATTACATATTTGTGTCTGTCTTCACAAGTAGCAGGTCTGGAGACATGTCTTTTTTTCCTTTTTAAATGAAAGGGAAGACAGAGTTATCCCTCAGGATGTCTGCCTGCAATCAATAGAGATACAGCAGTAAGGACTGTGGTTGCAATAAGCCAGAACTAGAAATAACAAGCCAACTCATATCAAGTATCTGTCAAGTTCCCATCTTTTCCTAAACTAGGAATGCAAATGTCTCCAGTTTCTATAAGCACACATTGGAAGCAATCACCATATGTGTTAAGAAAAAAAAAGTCTGAAGCCAGGCAAAGAAAGTTCAACGTATGCACATAAAAGGAAACATCTCAGATCCCTCCTTGAAAAGCTTTCAGGTGTGAAAACATACGGCATGCTTTCACATCCAAAGCACTAAGTCCCCATTCCAAAAATCGGCATCACCTGTGACACACTCTCAGCAGCCCAGCTGAAGGGGCAAATGAGCACGGAGGCTAAGGAGACACGGTGCTGCCCGCCCAAGCGACGTCTCGGCTGGCCTCCGACACTGCCACCCATGCTGCGCCTGCTGTCTGCATCCACCGAGCACTTATCTCCAGGCAGCTGTTAAATAGGCTGGCACCTTTTGTCGGCAGCGACTTCATATTGAAAAAATCAAAACACGCTCAAAAAGAAAAATAGAGGAAACTGGAAAGCACATTAAACCCCAACTGGAACAACAAAACATAAACCCGGAGCGGGGGAGGAAGAAATAGAAGATGAGGAAATTTATAGCAGCTGTTGCCAGAGCTGCTCACTGCAAACAGCAAATGCTTCCAGGGCCACCCGTTTTACCTTGTGAGACGTCTGCCTCTGCTGTGGCAGGCTCACACAGGCTCAGTTAGCAAACCCAGACACCTCACTCAGGCTTATAAACAAGCATTTAACACAGAGGTACATAGTTTGCTATGCCTCTTCTTTGCCAGCATGTTTAAACTTTCCTTCTCCTGTTTTAGGTTTTTTTGTGTTCTTCCCAACAACAAAAACAAAAAAAAGAAACAGGCAGAACTGGAGTCATCAGAGGTAAATGAGGCAGAAACCTCTGGACCCAAGGGGTTGGGTAGACTGGGACCCAGTCTCACAGCTGTTGTACATCTCCACAAGCCTTGGACATAGCTTTATGCAATGAGCCACCTCTCCTTCCCTCCCACCTCATTCTCGGATGAATTAGGAGAGAGAAGGAAGAGGACTACTTCCAAAGGTTGACTTAAGTCTGGCAAAGATAATCTATCCAGGGCTTTCTATAGCTACAAGGGAGAGACAGGCATCATCTAAAGTAGGATTTGGAACAGTAGCTCAAGTTGGCTGATTTAAATCATTTCCCTATGATTCAAGCCCAATTCTTCCTCCTGCCATGTGGCTTGTGGGGGAAAACTGCAACGAGAACAAGACCCCAGCCAGGAAGGAAAGCTACAGAGCTGCCAGTGCTGGGAGCCTCCAGCTGCTCCTGGAGCTTTTTATATGCTTTTGATGGGGTTGTCAATTTGTGCCGGTGGGCTGCTTCCACCAGCATCCTGCACAGTTTCCTTCTGAGCATCCGTCTTCCCCAGCTTCTCTTTCTCGCTTCACTTTTCCCTCCTTTTCCACTTCAGCTTCTCTCCTCCTCAGGAAACCTCCTACCACCAGCCTTCCCCAGTCCCCAGCGCCAGCAGGCTGGCTGCTGCCACCTCCCCATGTCCTCCCGCTGTGCACCTTGCGTCTCCCTGCTGCCGTGCCTGGCCAGGCCAGTTACAGGGCACTGGCTGCAGTGGGGAGGGCAGGACCTGTCTGCTGGCTTGGTTCTGCAGTGCCTGGTGTGGTGGAGCCCGTTCTTGGCAGCTTGTAAGGCACTGTGGCAAACGGGATCTCCCGAGAGCAGCAGATGCAGAAACCCATGCAATTGTCCTCTCAAAAACATGATTGTTCCAGGCATCAGAGTCTTAAGGAGATGCCTTAAATGGGGAGTCTGGGGATGGAGACATGAACATTGAACTGAACCTCTTTTTAAGTCCACTTTGTACGTTTTTACTTTTTAAAGGTCCCATAGACATAACGCACACACAGATACCCTGATTGTTTTGGTTTTCTGTGAGACTCAGATAAACATGAGGCAATGCTGCTTTATGTCAGCAAGAGTGAGTAAGAGCGATAACAAAGGTGACAGGATAAGGAAGCCCACATCAATAAGTTGAAAGCATCATTTTTCTACTTTCTAGAGCTTTCCCGCTTTAAATGCCTTGCTTTCATTTTTCATGTGTGTTAATAATTATAAGCCAAGAAACTCAAGCCTGACACATCCAGTCTTTGTGCCAAGTTAGCTCCTTAAGGGTGCATTTTTGAAAAGACATTGAAGTTATGGTATTGATATAGGTAGGAAGGCACTATGAGCTCCTCCGAATCTGTGGGATTAGGCAAGATTGGCATAAACAGCCTGATAATAACACAACTGCATTGTACTAGGTTCTATATAACTGCTGTCAATATACTAGTTTTAAGCCTATATTTAAAACAGTAGAAAAACTGCATGTAGGCAAACCCTTGGGAATATGTTTTTGCTCTTCAAACAATTACAATCAAAGGAACAATACTGACCCCACTGCAGTCAGTGGGAGTTTTACTGCGCATTGTTTTCAGAAGTTCTTTCAGCTCCTGGAGAAATTTCTGTTAAGTCAACAGGCTCTCGTGGTGCAAACAGCTTTTTGAGGTTAAAAAAAAAATGGAAAGGGGAAAAAAAAAAGGAAATAACACTGACTGATCAAAGGCAAATCTACGGCTGCATCGCCTACATACACATTAACACCTCATTAACACTACTTGTGCCTACAGAAGAAACCAGGCTTGGGAACAGCTTTGGCACAAAGTAAACAAGTCCTAGGTAGAAATCCTGCTTTTTTCTTCTGATAGTAGCAGAAGTAGGAGTACTACTGATTGCAGTAGCTTTGTTCTTACTATTTATGAGAACAGAAATGAAAGATTTCACCATTCTGTGATAAAAGTTCCCGTATGAGAACTCATAATGATCACGATAAAAACAACAGCAGCAAATTGAAGATAACAGGAGGAGTTTTCTTAAACATAGTACCGATTTTACAGCATGGTTAAAATATCCGAATAATCTGTTGGGGAAAAAGCCATCAAAATAATATAACCTTGCAAATGTTTAATAGTCCTGAAGGTGAGACAGCATTAGCAATTGGTCACATCTCGACATTCTCCATTGATAATTCTCAGTTCTCCTGGCATTTCCATTTTCACAATATAGTGCTTCACCTCTGCCAAGAAGTGGAGCTCCTGCTTCCTCTACCTGCCAAACTCCCCAGACGCTTCTGCGAACCTCTTTAAAACGCTAACCTGACAGAAAACAAGCGCATTAAAACACACGGAGCAACACCGAGATGTCTGGCTGCCTCGGTGGCCTGGGGAGCTGCAGCCGGGGCAGGGCAGAGGTATCAAGCTCCCAGCTCACACCTTGCTCACTGCTCCCGCACCCCCTCCGCTCCCCAGCGCGGTCGGGGCGAGGGGGTGTTTGTGGGACAAGCTGCTGGGGAGAGAGAGCCCTTCATTCAGGTAACCCCTCCTATCTCCCTTCCTATACGTTTTATTTCACCAGGACTTAAGACCAGGATAGAATCTGCTGCAGCTGTGCAGGATCTAGGGTTTTAAGGAGGATAACTTCTACCTGATCATTAGCAAGCAAAAAGAAAAAGCCTTCCTTGGGCCCATGCTGAATTTGCACCCATTTCACTTCTCTAAAAGCAATTTTGTTAAACCAGATCAGATGTTCTTATACCGACTTAGCTAAAATCAATTCCTAATTGATTAAAGCTAACTTGAAATAAAATTGCCTAGGCTATAATAAAGGGTGTCCGCAGCAGTTTAACTGACTGGATTTAAAATAACCCCATCAATTAAGCAGCTACAACTGTCGAGCTTTTCATGACTGGGTTTGCTTCCTCCTCTGTGCTCAGGAAGCATTAAGCGCAATGGGGACCTAATCCTAATTAGCGCAGCAGAGTGCTGCTGTGGCAAAACAGTAAGCAATCCAGAGCAAAGCTCATCGTGCAAAGTGCCAGCCAGAGATGGGGGTTCTGCTCTCAGCTTCCCAGCTGGTCCCCTGCATTGCCTCGGGCACGATACCCTCCCTCTGTGCAGGTTACGAAAGGGGATGGCAAATCCCTGGGGGCAGGAGCTGTCTTGCACCTTGTGTTTGCAGGGCACTTTGCACCAGGGGGATACAGTCTTGTCTGGGTCTATGGAGTGCTGGCATTAGCCAAATAGCTGCCTTTTTAATGCAGTGAAAACCATTTCTTGCACTTCCTCAACAGCACAGTTAACTGTTTTTACAAACTTGCGTGTGTCCATGTGTGAGAGAGAAAATGATTCTGAAGGTTGCTTTTCTCAATTTTAAAGGCTTGTGTCCAGCTCTAAAGTCACATCCAGATGGAAACAAGAACACCACCAAAAAACCCTATGGCCATAAACTTGCTGATGAAAGTCAGTTGCACCAGCAGCTCCTGTGATTTTGGGTGCTGACTATACATTTGGGGACTCACATAGGAAGAGTCTGCAGTACAGCAGAGGTTTAGCACCAGCTTAAAGATGAGGGTTTGGGGAGGCATATAACGCTTGGCTGCTTTCCCTGTTTCTCCTGTGTCAGCTGGAGGTCCCCTTGCCAAGCTGGAACCCACACCAGGTTCAGAGCAATCCTGGTTTTTAGGAGACAGCTCTAATCTGTTCCTAAATTACTTAAAACTTTTGTAAATAGGTGTTCAAAGCACCGAGCATCAAACATCTTCCCTCTGCGAGAGCAGCACTCTCCTGGTGCTCCTGGTACACCACCCAGGAATGAGGGTGGCTGAACATCGCTACCTTCAGGGAGATGCACACATACAGGCTAGCAGAAGTTAAACAAATCATCTCCTTCAGTCCTCTGTGCTGCATATCTTTTCTCTGCCAGCCCACGGGGAACTGAAAAATACCCAAACTGCTTAACTGCTTATTCAGAACAGACGTGAGCCAAAGCTGGAATTGGTTATGCAAATGATCCTGAACACTGGATTTGCTGGTAAAACAGGATTCAAATCCAGGCCACCCTGCCTTTGTTTCTGCAAAACCAAAAATCAGACAGTGATTTTCTCCAAAACAACTGGAATGTTTCTACGTCTACTTCATTTCCACATTTTGATTCCCTGCTTTGCCTTCCAGCCCACACAACATCCTTTCCCTCCTCCTGCCAATCACTCCTTCACACTTCCAGAATTTAAATTATTTACCTTGCATTAGCCACATAAAAAGGATCCTCCTGTTTATTATGATCTACCTCAAATCAAAATTTTATACTGACATCAGTAGAGAACAATGATAAGAAACCAATGAACATTTAAAAATATCCTAGTTGTGTAGAAGCAATTTACACCTGTCTAAAATTGAGCTTATGGGCAATGAGACACATTGTCCAAAAAAACTGCAATTAATTCCTTGGACTTTTTCCATCAGTATCTTCTTTAGCTATCAAGAAATTATTTAAAAACCTTTTAAATCTGAATTCTTGTTCATGAAATATAGTCAACACTGATGGAATTCCAGTGGAAGATAAATGTCACTTCTTATTTCCAAGTACAACTCTGAAGCAACATACATACATTTGTGTGGGTGTGTATCAATACGTGTGTGTTATGTCTATGTGTGTGCATACACGCATGTACGCTCTTTGCACACTGAATTATCTATATATTAGAAACATAAGTTGCACAATTCAGTCCAGATCCAAGTTTGAATCTTCTCAAGTTTTAGAGGTGTTTGAATCTAAGCCTGGTTTTCAACTTAGATTTTTTCCCACATGAAAAAAATGGATCCTACTCAAAATTAAGAATCCATTTAAAGCTCAAACATTTCTCACAAGTAACCTTTCCTGGAGTGGCAACGACATTTGAGCTTTGCAGATGAAACAAGGTCACATGAAAAACGCAGGAACTTTATGTCTCTACCAAGATAACATAGCAAGATGGCATTCAAATAAGTAACTAGGACTTCTGCTAGTGTAAATCAGCATATTCCCACTGAGATTCCTACCATATGGAAACCAGTATACCATGCAAAGGAACACAACAATTTCAAAATCACATTTTTATCCTTTGTTGCAAAAGGGAGCAATACTAAGTCAATAAAGAAAAATGACAACACTTTTGATTCGATTTCTTTAAGCATTTGACAAGAATTAGGCTTCTTTCTCTGTGTAATCAATGAACCTCATTTGTGTAGGTTTTTCACACAGTAACAAAGGACTATGTCACATGGATGTGTATAAATTATCAGAAATACTGGTGGAAAAAATCAGAAACAGGAAAAAAGGAGCTTAGAAACAAGTGCCATGGTAGAGATGCTTTTTATTTTGCAGTTGACCATCTTCCAAGTTGAATTTGTCTCTTTCTCATCAGCCTTAATATAGATTTCTCCTAGTTGCAGTTCTGACACTTTAACACAATAAATTATTACACTAACATGTTAAAGCACAGTTGTATTAAATGGCCTGCTGAAGACAATTAAGTCCTTGTGAAGGCATGCACAACAAGATGCCGCAGAAAAATATTAAAACGCAATCCTAATAAATAGCTGTAATCAACACAAAATTTAAAGCCCAAATGTTGAATGTGTGACAACAGGCAGCACGTGTGTCTGAACTTTTGTAGGGTGAACGGTGTCTTGTGTTTCAGAGAAAGAGCGTGGCTACGGTCATCGTAGGCAATACCCATGGTGTGTCTGGTTTGGGGGGCCACCATATCACTCCAACGCCATTACCCAGAGGACACATACCCACCCCATAAACCTTCCTCAGGCTGTCCAGCACTGAGAGCCATGAGCTCTCCCTTGGCCACAAGGGGTCACCATCAAGGGCTGCACCGAAACCCCTCGGTGCACCACTGCGCCAGGAGGGAAGCAATGGATAAATGGCACAGTGGCTCTGCCCACACACACACCACCCCATCTTTAATCAGTACAAAACTGAAGGCCAAATTTTGTGCATGAAGGGGTTAGCCATAAATATATATTCCCAGTGTCAGCCAATGATACATTACCAGCACTGAAGAAAGAAGATACCTGTGCAGACGACAGTGGAAGCTGCTCCACTGCCATGGTTAGGCATCTGTAGCAAAGACTTTGCTTAATTCAAGAATGCTGACTACTTCTCTCTACCAACTCTAGCCAAGGACTGGGCAGTCCCAAGCATCAGGCAGGCTGAATTGTTCCTCACACCCCCTCACTTAGGGGCAACAGCAGCCACAATGCCCGTGTTTGGCTCTACAGTACTTCATGTGACAGCCAGCCCTCTGCCTCTATCAGTTTGATTTGCAGGTTACCACAAGGAACTTCAATAGTTTGCACTTGAATAACAAATACATAAATAAACTGGTATGAATAACACTCCTGGGAAATCAGCAATGAATTGCCAGGTGTATTTCTTACAGTGGGGGGGGAGGGAGACAGTGAGAAGATGAATAACTGGGAGAGAATTACGCTCCAAACCTTCCCTGGTCACAGAGTATTGACAGAATAAGAAGTGCTGAACTGTGGCCTATTTGGAGATGCATTTGTCAGTAGGTGCACAACTTCCCTGAAGTCTGGGCTTTGTATTTGGTTAATGCATTTAGAGCTGGGAAAGACTATTAGGAAACTGAGAGATGAAAATGATATTTGAAATTAGTATTTCTGACTGTTTTTCCTTCCTCCAGGTTATTTCTACAAATCATATGTTGTGAATTCTTATCTTGTTCCCAAATCAAATAACTCCAGTGAGCAGCAGAGACAGGGTTTGAAAGAGGAATCTCCAGTGGTCTGTGCCTCAGAGCTGTGGTTTATTCTCTTCCTTCTCAACTTTGAGGTAGCTTCATTAACTTGGACTTAGATTCCAGCCTCAGCTCCTGTTGTGGAGAGGAAAAAAAAGGATGAAAGAAAACACCATGATCCAGCCAGACCTTGAAAAATTAGACCCACAGAAAAAAAGAATACAATCGGAACTTGCAAAGACTTTTTTTTATTGGCCTTGTAATTTCCTCACTAAACACGCTTTTAGCAGCCTACCACTCTCAGAATCTTAATTATCTAGCGGCCCCTCATAATGGGCCCATTCATGGCTTTGCAGAGCAAAAGCACTGTGATATCGCAAACACAGGAACTCAGAAGATACAGCATGTTCCCGACGAAGGGCTGCACACCCACAGATAGTTGGCAGAGGGAATTTGCTACTTGGAGAACATAATATAATACAAATATGGAGATTTTTTCTTTATTTCTTTCTTTTTTTTCCTGAAGCAAGGAAGAGGAGAGGCTGTGCCTGAGTTTTGCGTAAAGGAAAAAAACCACAAAACTCTGATATACAGTTCTGAATAAAGCAGAATATTATAGGCTCTCCATCTCTCTCCTCCACCATTTCCAACTGTTCATTGACTACCATAAATTAGTATGACGTGATATATTGTATGGGCTGGAGACATTTTATGAGCTTTTGAAATCTTTTCCAACAGGAAATGTGAAGCATCGCTTACTGTTCAGGCTTTTTTTGGTTTTGTTTTTTTGGAA
Organism: Tringa tobata; assembly: GCA_033628505.1. Classification (NCBI taxonomy): domain Eukaryota; kingdom Metazoa; phylum Chordata; class Aves; order Charadriiformes; family Scolopacidae; genus Tringa; species Tringa tobata. The sequence goes on from JAHREE010000487.1 coordinate 1,894,261, forward strand.
ATGAACCACAGGCTGAAAATATTTCATCTGAATCAAAACAAAGAGTAACGAGTTGGTTGGCATCCTTGAGAACTGGACATGTTTAGTGATTCAAGCACATACTTCTGCAGACCCTTTCTATGATAAAAAAAAGAAAGAAAATAGTATTATATCAGGAGAAATATAATTGCAAAGTTTTCACAAGCTACTAGCTCTGAGAGTCCGTTACTTCTGAAGCCCCACTGTTTTATGTTCTCCAGGTACTTTTTGCAATCAGTTCTGCATCTTAAATTCGCAAGCTGACTTTGTCTAAAAAAAAAATAAATAAAAAAGGAAAAAAGAAAAATAACACCAGGGGTTTCCAGAACAGAAACTACATCGTATGCAAAATACAGCCCAGAAAAATTATATTCCATCACTTACATTAAATAGAAATCTTGCCAAAAAAAGCTGTAACTACTGCAATAAGCAATATAAGAATTTAACCAAAGAAATCACTGTTCAGAGGAAATATCAACTCCGCATGCCCATATTTGTCTTTGGATGGCAGTTTAATTAATATATTTGACATTCCAATAGAAATATCCATTTACTTCAGAATCTGCTGTCCTAGGCCTACTCATTAAATATTGACCAAGGTCCTCTGGATAACTTTATGAATACCTACCAATTTTTATTTCAACAAACGTGCTCCCTCCAGAACTGGTGTGCTAGCCAAACACCAGCAATCATATTCCTAGCTGCAATGGCAAAAAAAAGTGACCACAGAACAATGGTAAGAATTATGGAAAAAAGGGGGAAACCCCATATATCTAAGACCCTCGCAAGATCAAGGCAAAGTTTACTTTTAGTCCACCTCCATCCAGCCTAAGAATTGTTTTTCAGTAATAACCCTATCATATCTAGTATGTGCAGTTGTGATCCAGGTCAATTTACATATTAGAAATATCCAGATTTTAAAACAAAACAAAACAACAACAACAACAACAAAAACCACCACACACCCCCTGTAACAACTATTGTATTGGATACAGAGAGGTATTTGGACCTGGCAGGCTGGGAGGGTGGGAATTTATAGCAAACACCGCCCTGAAGACTTATGGATAAATCCACTCTTCAAGCAGTAAGGCAAGGAAAAAAACTTACAAAATTGGTTTCAGGGGCAGGACTCCTTGCCCGAGTCCTGTTTTTAGTCACCAGGGAGGCCACCTGAGAGGGGACCAAAAGCCGGAGATGCCCCACAGGTATCCAACAGCCTGCCGCATGAGCTGCATTAGGACACACCTTCAGGCTGGTTGTGCTCCAGGAACCTCATCACAGGAATGTATACCAACCTAACACAACGTTGGCACCTCGTAAGAAAGACAAAGGAACATAAAAGAAAGAAACAACTATTTTCTCTCCTTTGAAAAAAGTCTCCTCCAGACGAGGGCGAACAGATGAGTGTGTGCGTGCCAGACTACCCAACTGCACCTGCCCTGGACTCTTATGGTAGCACCAGTCTCCACATTTCATGAATAATAAATGCCTGTGTTAAAGGAAGGGATCACTCAAGAGGATAGATTGAAGGAAAGTGTAAGTCAAACAGCGAGAAATGCTTCTAATACTTGCATTTACCAACTGAAGCCCCGAGTTTTGCATCGCTAGGCAGAAGGAACAAATTGACCTCTTCACAGAAGTGGCGCACAGAAGATGTTTAATGAATTGCTTCAGAAGCAGAATCAGTTCTGAACTGAACACAGGTATCTCAGGGAGGAAAAAGACACATAAAAGCACTGTGCAAACTGCTGACAGCACTAGCTATGTGAGAGACAATCAAGGTACTTAACGTTTTAAAACACATGCCCTGCATAATAACCAACGCTGCAGGAGCCTCAGTCGCTCTCCCAAGCACTGAATGAAGAGGAGCGTGGCTGTGCTAGGATCATAAAAGATATCCTTTAAGCCTCTTGCATAAATGCATGTGTTCTGAGTTGGAGTTAACTTACATTCTTCTTGTACCTAGGGGCCATTTTCCCCCTCAGAAGCTGAGGGAAGAGGGAGAAGGGGGCATCACACTATTGATTTTCTACAAACGCGTTTAACCTTTAGTAGCTGCCATCAGCATTTCCAGTTACAATATCAACAGCAGCCAAGTAACTGGAGGAGTGAGGAGAGCTTGCTTCAGATGTAAGACTTGAGAAACCAGAGGTTCCTCTCTCAGCCCAGGGTTAATTACTTTAATGGCCTTATGCGAAAGGGTGCAGATGCAGGAGAGAAGGGGGAGGGTCTCCACAAATTCAGACAATATTTCCTACAAAAGTTACAAGAGGCCACTCTCTATTTCCCCTGAGGCATTGGGTCTGAGTCAACTAATAGAAGTCACCATCTAGAATACAGACAGTTCTTCTAACGAACATTTCCTTTAATGAGTGTTGTGCAGTACCACAGAAAAAGTGCTCAGGCCGTGGGTGATGAGGGGGCAGGTGTTGCCTGGCTTCCAGCCCATGAGAAGGCTGCTGGAGCAGGGACAGGATTTTTAAAAGAGGTGGTGGCTGAAAAACTGGTAATAGTTGGTGTAGCCCTTTGTTTCTGGGTAACTAGGTTGAGTGCAGAAGCACGCAAAAGTCAGCTCCGTCTCTCTTGCAGTCACCTGGTGCCTACATGAAGTGAGGCAGTCACTTCAGCCCAGCTTCCCCCGAGCTGCCACTGGCTCTCCTTGCGAGCCCAGGCTGGCTCCCGTGGTGACAACCTCCGTAGCCAAGCATGGCAGCACATCGACGTATAGCTTGAACTGCCTCCTGATGCCTGCAAAGCCTGATTTATGCCAGGCAGGTGATGTGTCCTCCTCACAGTAAATTACAATCACCTTGAACTTTTGACCAACTTACCTATGCTCTGCCCACTAAGGTATCTCCACTGAGCGTACTTCACGCACCCTGCTATGGCAGCTGCTGTTTCTCTCTGTACTCGGCACTGGTGAGGCCTCACCTTGAGTACTGTGTTCAGTTTTGGGCTCAGGAAGGACACTGAAGTGCTGGAGCGTGTCCAGAGGAGAGCCACCAAGCTAGTGAGGGGTCTAGAGAACAAATCCTATGAGGAGAGGCTGAGGGAACTGGGCATGTTTAGTTTGGAGGAGAGGAGGCTGAGGCTGAGGGGAGACCTCATTGCCCTCTACAACTACCTGAAAGGAGGTTGTAGAGAGGTGGGGGTTGGCCTCTTCTCCCAAGGGAATAATGACAGGACCAGTGGAAATGGTCCAAAGTTGCAGCAGGGAGGTTTAGATTAGATATTAGGAAGAATTACTTTACTGAAAGAGTGGTCAGGCACTGGAACAGCCTGCCCGGGGAGGTGGTGGAGTCGCCATCCCTGGAGGTATTTAAGAAACGTGTAGACATGGCTCTTCAGGGCATGCTCTAGTGGCTGAGATTATTGGTTTGTGGGCAGGTATGGTGGTGGGGTGTCGTATGTGGTGTTGGTTTTGGTATGGGGTTTGGTTGGTGGGTGCTTTTTTGTGGTGTGTGTTTTGTGCTTGTTTTTTTTTTGGTTGGTTGGTTGGTTGTTTTTTTTTGTGTTTGGACTCGATGATCTCAGAGGTCCTTTCCAACCATGGAGATTCTGTGATTCAAAGGAAACCAAGCCAGCAGAAACACAAAGTCTCTCCTTGTCCCATGCATAGGGCCAAGGGGGCTCCACATCCATAACCCGCAGATGGTCAGGGGCTGAGCCCCTCTGGCAGCGCGCAGGGGCCAGCAGGCTGTCCCACCACAGCACCCGCTCCCCTCTTCCTCGGCAGCAGGTACCGAGCCCTGGTATCGCTGAGTGATGTCTGAGTTTTCCGAAATGTACTGGTTGCAATTTTTTGTTGTTATTACCTCCTCCAACACAGTTTGGGCTTGCAATATTAAGACAGCTTGGGTTTACATACAGAGGGAATACAAATAGCTTCCCTGCAAAATAAGTGGTGAAAACACACCACTCGACGGTGCTGCGTGGCTTCCAGGATTTATGGGCTCCCGTTTGGGATGAACTGTGCGGTTCTCTTGTGGTGCTGCCATTATGAATAATGCGGCCACGCTAAACTCACGCTAATAAAACCTGAATGTATCACCGCATTGTTCGGCGCTCTGTATAGGAGAAACCCATCCATTAGCAAGGAGGGCACTGAAAACTCTTTGTGACAGGAGCAGCGCAGGGACGGCTCCACAGCAGCTATTCAGAGCCACTTTACAGCTTCCTGAGCACAGCCCAGGCTGGGCTGCGTGCCAGCAGCGTGGGAAATGGCTGGCAGAGGGGGGTCCAGCCACCAACTTGAAAGACCCTACAAACCACCCAGGGAAAAGAAGCAGGTACTGAGAGTACCTGCTTGAGGGTGCTGGTAGCGCACCCGCAGCCTGTCTTTAACATTTGTTTCAGCCCACCTGTGCCTTTTGCGATTCCTTTGACAAAGCAAAATTGCCAAGACTCAGTGCAAATCAGAAAACCACCCTGCTGCCTTCCCTGCTATGTAGCTGTTGGTGACCACTGGAGCCTGCATGGACACCAGAAATGTTCAAACCAAAGCAAAGTAGGCAGCCATGCCAATGAGAGGGACAATGTGGTGTCCTGAGGTGGCATGCTCAGAGCAGGGGTCCCCACTCCCGGTGCAGGAGTGGAAGCACCACAGCCTTTCCTGCTGCCACTGACCTGGCTGCAGGGGCAGAGCTGATGACCACAAAAGGCATGACTGCTTACTGGGAGCAGAGGCAAAACCAAAGGCAGTGAGAGTGTCTACGAGCAACACCATCTGCTTCCCAGCCAAAAGCCTCCAGCCTGCCTTGGTGATGGCTGACATATGCTGCTTTCTGCCTGTCCCATGACTAGGCTGGCTGGCCTCCATTTGTCCTGCTCCAAACCACTTTCATTTGACAAATGCTTTAACCCCAGAGAGTTACCCAAGAATGTACTAACACCATGCCTTACATTTCTTCTGTGTGAAGATCCTAAGAAATATCTTACTAAGTTCAACTACCTTCCTTTAAAGAAACCCATGACTTTGCTTCTGGATTTGCCTTGCCTCCAAGCAGCAGTATTTAGACATGCAAAACAGTCCTGCGAATTCAACCGACTGCTGTGGCACAAAAAGAGCCCTGATGAGAAAGTTTGAATTGAACATCTTTCAGTGGATGACAAATCTTGGCCTGCCTGAAGCCTTTGAAAGCCCAAAATGCAATGCAAATTAAAGTTCAAGAAGCCTAGAAGAAAACTGTCTTAGCTTTAGGCTTTCAACCAAGCAAAAAAGAGTTAAAAATTTTATTTTAAACAGCAGTTCAATCATTTGCTTTCCCAGTATTAATGAACACCTTCTGCATGTTCCCCCAGATAAGGCTGTGATTCACGTAGCAGGCATACCCTAGAAACTGAAAAGGTCAAAAAGATGGCAACAAAGAATTTTGTTAATATTACCTAGAATCCACTCTGTTCCTTTGGCTATTTTAGTATCAGTAAATAACTCGCTACGTTTTCTGACCTAAGCAGTTCCGTTTGAGAAGCTTCCCAGCCTGGATGTTTCTAAAATGTTACCAAATGATTAAACACAAATCCTCAAATGAAGAGAGCGAGTTTTATTAAATATCCCAGAGCAGTGCTGTCTGCCCACACTTATGCCCATGTCTGGCTGCTGGCTGATAAACGCCTTGGCTTTAAGATATTACTTATTAGTATGCCTGTATATTTCCACCTCACACAGTCACCCAAGGGTGATTGCTATCTGTTAATTGAATTCCATGCCAGCAACTGTGTCTTTGTGTGCCTGCCATTATAATTTCGAGGATTGTGACTTCATTTCCTATTTACAAGTTGCAGCGATAAAAAAAGTGTATTTATTTATATATAAATAAACACAACATTTTTTTAACTATATGGCAGGAGGTAGGTGGAAATCACATGTGAAATGCACAGGTGTGTCTGTTCTTTTGCCTTCCTTTTTCTCTTTCTTTTTAAAGGCATTCTGCTTCCCACTTGAAACAGAGCATGTGTGGGGTGGTGACGGGAGACGTGGCCAGGGGAGCAGAGTGAGTGTCTTCAGTTTAGAGAAGGGCAAGCTGAGGTTGTAAAAATGTTTGGTTTGATGCCTTCCAAGTGATGGGCTCTCTGTTGCAGGGCTTACTGGAATAACGATTTGCACATCTACTGCGCTTTATTCAAGCATCTCAGAGCTGTTGCCCATCACTGCCTTCTTAACAGTAGTTTATGGAATGCTTCTCCCGTTGTTTTAGATGAGAAAATGTGATGTGTACATGGCTGGAATCTCCCAAGACCACACTGTGAGACTGAGATAGGACTAGGAGAAGAATCCAGCAGAAGACATAGGACCCCAATGACATTTGAGTGAAGGCTGGCATGGCTGAGCTCTGAGCCTGCATCTCAGTGGCAAGAACCCATGTCTCAGCTAGCCAGCTTTAGCTGCTGGTCTCCAGAAAGAACCTGAAGCTTTTGAGAATACATTAGTCCTTTTGAGTTTGTACAAGTCTGCTTGGACAAGCAAAGGAAACTCCTGAACCACCAACCACAGATGGCTGTTACTGCAGGGATAGCTGGTCTATAATCCCTTTCATAAGGGCATTGAAATTCACCTCATAATCCCCCTTGCTTTCTTCTTCCTCACTATGTCTGTAGGAAAGTTGTTCAAGAATCTCAGTCCTTGGAAGATCAGAAGCTGATTTCTCTGTTAAGATCCACAACAAGCAGCTAGTAGAGGAGTGAATGTAAAAAAGCTTGAAAGGGGTTGTAGCTAGCTCAGACTAAGGGTCTGTGGAAAACCAGGGTGATGTCTTTTACCCAGCCAATTTATATTTCACAGAAAAACCAGTCAAGCCTACAGCCAAACAAGTCCTTGTTGCAATGTCCTATATGGACCTGGATTTCTTACCACCCAGGTTACACTTCTGGGCAGCCTGCTGTGAGTGCTCCTGTTTCCAAATGCCTCCAGAGACAGCACCCGAGTAATGAACTGGAGCATTCCTATCTGTTATGTCAGACTCTAGCCAAATACTATTTATTTAGCAGGAAATGTTATGAAACTATTGCTTTTTAATAAGCTTCCTAATATTTCCTGGAGCTTGCCTACATGAAAGTCTCCTTCATCACTGTTTTGCTTTACCTTTTTCTATAGCCAGAATGTGCTAAGCTACAAGTCAATTAACACAAGCACCCCAGGAAGTTATAAAATCTTTTGTGAACCAGAAAAAAAAAAGATCTGGGATCCAATTCATTTTAGCATCCTGAGAAATCTTTCTCCAAATGGTATTACTGTAGTCCAACCTGTCCCCAGTTTAAGATCACTTTAGGCTGGCTTCTATAAAAGGCAGGATGCATATTGCTATAAATTAGCTTAAGAAATATCTTTTCCCTGTAGAAAGCTGCATACTTCATATTCATCACTGATGCAGCTAACACTAAAAAAACTGGCTTCAAATATCCCCTTTTTTGTTACAATTCTCCATAAATTATTTTATTTTAAAAATGAAATACAGTAGCTATTTTCAGAGAAAAAAAATCCAAGGACAAATTGTTTGCAATGTAATAGAACTAAGGATGCCATCTCTTCTTGAGATCAGTCAACTTGATCTGTAAATTTATTTTGGCTGCTTAGAACTTGAGCAAACTTTATCTACTTGAACAATTATTTTTTTTTAGATTGGCTGTCATTCTCATAGCAGTTATAAATTCTCCTGAAATTAAGTTTCTGGGATTTGCTTGCTTTCTTAAAATATAGGAAAACATGCATGCACAAGGGCCACTAAAGAACACACTTATTAAACCCCAAACTTACTGAAGTCTTCTAATAATTAAATTGGGCAATGTCAGAATTAACAGGGTTGAAACATTAAAAGGTGATTGTGCAGGTGATTTGATAATATTTAACCCTTGTATAGTAAATATAAATATGCTCTGAAACCAAAATAAAAGAAATCAGGTCTGCAGTGCAACAACTGGCAGTGAGAAATACCTTCTTCAGATTTTGAATTGCTCACATTTTTTTCTGTCAAAAATACCATCACAAACAAAATGTTCCTACGAAACATTTCAATTCCGACAAAGCAGCATTTCCTGGTGGAAGATATTCTGGTCAAAAAAACCATTCAACAAAATGTACTTCAGACTCTGTCTTTGATTATAGAAGAACACAGTGCTCTTTCAAATGTCTCAAATGCAAAATTAGCCCTGCTCAGTTTATGGCTGCAGACTGAGAGGTGAATTAGTGCAGCGCGTTCTCTTGCTGCAAGCTCTTGCTGTTGGGGTGGGAAAATCAGAAACATGCTCACTGAGCCAGGCCAGTTGCTTAGGTGACCAAATCCAGGGAAAAGTTCTTGTCTGAGAAACATTGCAAATTTGGCCTTGGCCTGATCCCAAGGCTTGGCCAGAGCCTGGAGCCTTGGCCTGAGACGCGGTCATGCACCCATCACGGCCAACGGCAGTTCAGGGACAACCAGAGTGTGGCTAGTAAAGGCCATGTTATAAGGCATACGTGCATAACTGGGGGTTGAATTAGGATTGCACCTTACCTCTGATGCTCCATAAATTTGAGTGCTTGGCCTTACAATGTTAATATTTTTTGAATCTGTAATATTTGTCCTATAATTGTATATAGTACATAATTACTCATAATTCATTACTGCACATGCAACTCGGCAGACAATGTTTAGACATTAAATCTCAGTTCAGTGATTGAATAGAGGGTACAGTAAAAATAAATATCCATGAATTTTGTAAATATTTGCATAATGAGCTATTTAAATGCAAGAGATTCTAACATATGTAAACAATTGGAAATACCGTATTTGTGTAAGTCTAAAGTGGATGAAAAAATATACACAACCCCTTGTAAAATCATATGATTTAGGAGTCAAACATAGCATATTTTTAAAGGCTTTATGGATTCCAGTACTACAGGCTGTAAATACACATTATATTAAAAACACATTGTTCAGTACAATTAGTCAGTAAACTGTATGACAGAAAGCTTTGGGTGACAGAGAGGGTGGAATAAATGGACATTAGTGACTGTCCAGTTACAGTTACAGAGAGTGTAATCTCTTTGTGGTCTGCTGACTTAGGACATCCAAACAGTTCCAGAACTCAGTCAGCATAATCAATCCCGGTTCAGCAAGAAGCACCAGAGGAAATAACCTTCCTGTTGTTACAAAGCTGCCACATAACATGATGTGGAGCTTCTCCTGCAAAACTTATTCCCAGGTCAATGTGCAGCAGTGCGTGCAATGGGAACTGAGAGGTTACCTCCACCACAACACACCGCTTGCTTCTTCTGGTCTTAGTCTAGTCTGAGACTTCTGGACCAGAGCATCAAAAGGCACCTTAAAGAGGCTCCGCAACCCCAGCCACAGCAAAATGTGGTTCATCATGGTTTCCGCAAAGGAAATGTAGTGGTGGAGGATGGAAGGAACTAAAGGCTTTCAAAGTTAAAGCTTTTGTGTGTGTGTGTGTGTTAATAACCAGCCAGAGCTAGCTGTCAAGTAGAGAAACAATGAGCATTGTACTTAGTAGCTAGGCTGCCTACTGACTAATTACTGCCTTTGCAGAAATCAACTTCTGCACTAAGGACCAAAGCAGTTAGATCATATCCGCAGTCACCTCTGAGTTTGCAACTGATTCGAGAAAGTCAATAGTGGACTGTTGCTGCCATCTCCCTCATGACTCAAAGGGACACTGCTAACAAGGTCCATCCCACCTCTTGCGGAGCACTCTACAGCTCTGTGGTGGAGGGAACAGGTGGAGGGTCCTCCTGCTTTTGGAGACATAGCCAGCCAGCATGGACAAGGGGAGATGGACAAGGGATCTGCTGTCTTCAGTGGGACTTGTTTTCCCAAAATCATCTAGATCCCAGGCCCGTATTAGAGCAGCTGTCAGTAGCCCCGTGGCCAAAGCAGCCAAAGACCTCAGGGTGGCATGGACATCCTAGTCACATCCCTGGTCCCAGGTGGCACCCCTGCTGCCTCTGCCATGCTTTAGGGTGCAGAAAGACCACCGTCTGCCTCCTAAACTTTTATTGCAACATCCCAGGCCCTGGGCTTTCCTGCACACGCTGAACTCCTGGCACCTGATCAGTTAATAAATGTTTGAGTCACTGGGGAGCTAATTTAAGATAGCCCACAATAACTGGGTGTAGCAAATAATTGGCGGACTGAAGAAATGGAAGATAATATGAGATGCCTGGGCGTGGGTGTTTATGTAAGGCATAGGGAGCAGTTTTTGACTCAGAGACTAAGTTATCGGGGCCAGATTTAAGGCTATGGAAACTTGAATTTTGGGGAGGGAAGAAATTAATGTCATTTTCTTCTATGGGACATTTAGTTTCAACGTTAAACTCAAACATATTTTCATTAGTAATGCTCCCAGTCATCAGACAGCTCTGAATTTTTAAAACCACCCTTTCAAACTCCTACACTACATTTCAGACATGTTGTGTCCAACTCATGACAAGCCCTGCACAAAAAAAAATATTTTCTTCACAGGCATTCCACATACTTGGAGGCAAAAAAAAAAAAAAAAGGGGTGTTCTGAAATGCCACACACAAGAAAGCCATTTGGATTGTGGGGGAGACCACTCCATGTGCAAACCACAATCACAGTCATATTTCTTACACCTTCCAACAACCAACCCACAAAGCTAACATTCCTCAGAAATGCTTTTAAGAGATTGTCTGCTCACCTGGAATAAAGATAACATTTACACTGCTGTTCCTTGTTGAGAAGCTATTCTTAAACCCAAGATGAGTTCTTGACTAATCTGTTTCCAAAGGAAAGTTGAACAGCTACAAAACATGCCATCTACAGGCCAAGGAAAAGGACCAGTCAATTAGTATTCCGCCCATGTCTCAAATTCTCATAATATGAAATGCTATTATTTTAAACAATTATTATTAAAATAGTCTTTAATTAATACAGGGTAATTTTACACAGAAAGAAATGTCCCTTTTCTCTACCCCCAAAAAAGGCTCTGAAATTAAATTATTATGGTAGTGGAAAGCATCTCCAAATCTTCACCGCAGACAAATGTGTGTGGAGGAAGCACAATTGACAAAAGCTGTGTAACAAAAAAATATTCATTCCATATACCAGACTCTTTTCCAACCTTCTCTCTCAGCGTCCTTACTTGTGTGTCTAGTATTTGCTTCAGCCCAATGCTCTTTTAAGAGCAAAAGGTTAATGTGAGCCCAGCTTACATGTAAACATCTGCATGTGCTACAAGATATGGATGTCCTGACAACGGATGGCTGAAGTCCAAAGGCTCTGGGACATCTCACAGTGAGGGTGACAGAGCCCTGGAACAGGCTGCCCAGGGAGGTCGTGGAGTCCCCTTCTTTGGAGATGTCACGTACCAACCCATCAATGTCAGGTGTCAGGTAAGGGAATCTGTCAGCCTCGAGGGGTAACTCTGAGAGGCGTCCCCCCGCTCAAGGGGAGATGGCTGCTGCACAGCCAGCTGCCATGGAGAGAGAAATTCATGGGCCCTGGTGGCTGCGGATACTGATAGTGTAAAGTGGTTCATTTGCAGTCAGATATTCTGCTGTGTTCATGCAGTTACAGCCCAGTCCCCAGCCCAACTGATCTTTTCATTTTGGTGCTGAGTTCTCGCTGATAGCCTCACACAATAAGATTAACCTCGTTTAGGCCTGCTTGCTGACCGCTTACCTGGATGAAAGTCCAGCTAGTTCAAACAGGAGGAGCAGATCTGTCACACCTACAGGCCTCTTCCAAAGTAAGCTCCCCAGAAATATCCATGAGGAATTGCGCGGGGACCGTTACCTCCCAGCAGGCTCTCCAGGAGCGAAGGGCAGAGGAGGAAGAGGAGGACTGCAGCCCATGGGTGTACAGATGGTGTGCATCCACAGACGGCACATGCATGGGCACAGATCTCCTGGACACACTTGCAAAGGTGCGAGCACCACACATAGCCACACAGATTTGCTCATGACGCCCTCCCAGTAGACTATGTCCTTTCATTATTGGAAGGCCTCTTACAGAGGACAATTTCTTCCCAACGGAGGTGCCTCCTGCTCCNCTGTGTTCATGCAGTTACAGCCCAGTCCCCAGCCCAACTGATCTTTTCATTTTGGTGCTGAGTTCTCGCTGATAGCCTCACACAATAAGATTAACCTCGTTTAGGCCTGCTTGCTGACCGCTTACCTGGATGAAAGTCCAGCTAGTTCAAACAGGAGGAGCAGATCTGTCACACCTACAGGCCTCTTCCTAAGTAAGCTCCCCAGAAGTATCCACGAGGTATTGCGCGTGGGACCGTTACCTCCCAGCAGGCTCTCCAGGAGCAAAGGGCAGAGGAGGAAGAGGACTGCAGCCCCTGGGTGTACAGATGTTGTGTATCCACAGACGGCACGTGCATGGGCACAGATCTCCTGGACACACTTGCAAAGGTGCAAGCACCACACATAGCCACACAGATTTGCTCATGACGCCCTCCCAGTAGACTATGTCCTTTCATTATTGGAAGGCCTCTTACAGAGGACAATTTCTTCCCAACGGAGGTGCCTCCTGCTCCCACATCTGCCCCTGCCTGCTGCCTCTCCTCTCCCTTCCCTTTCCCACCTCCTCAGGACCTAAGGCCCTGCCATGAGGTCCTTCCCTGTGCCAGGAGCCAGAGATTGCCTTTCGGGCACTGGCTGGGCAGTGGCAGGGAGCCAGCGGGGCCGGGGGGGAGCAGCTGTGCTGCCACCAGCTCCCGGAGATGAGCTCTGCTTGCGTGGAAGGTCTCCCACGCAGCTGCATGCTTTACGTGCCTCGGGACAGCTGCGCTCCAGGGCCAAAGTTAGCCTTTCATTGCAAACTGTTTCAAGCAGCCGCTTAAAAAGCAGTCCGCCTACCTTGGCCTCCTTTTCCCACTTCTTTGCGCCTTCACCAGCCCTAGCGGGACTCTTAAAATTGTTCAACAAAAGTTGTCCCCAGGTGGAACAACGTTTGTCTCCACAGGACGGGCAGGGCAAAAGGTCCCTACTGACAGGTCTGAGTTTTGGGGGTGTTGGCATGTGTCCTAATGTTTTTGAGAGCGAGGATAAGATGGGCTAAAAGCAGTCAGACTCAAAGGCTTCTTGCTCAGCGGGTATGGACAGACAACCTGCTTGTGGATGCTGAAGAAGGAAAGGTAGTGCATTTTAGAGGCAAATGATCTGGGTCTGCAGCAGCAGCTTTTCATAGTCCCGTGATGGAAGGTCTAATTGAGGTGGTATAATTATCTCCTCACTATATAATATGAAATGTGCACTTCCTCGGTGGATACCATTGATGAAAAGCAAATTGGGGAAAAGGTTGAAATACACAATAGGATCAATTTTATTTGTAATGGTTTTTAACAGTTCATCTATACATTTAACTGGCTGAGGTGGCTGGAGATAAATATTATGGCAGCTATTGTGTCATGGAATGAGGCTTTGCTTTTGATTAAAAAAATAAAGGGAAAACAACCATCACCATTTTATGGTTGTCGTAATTTGTTTCGTATACATTTTTTCAATACTAAGGTGTACTAAAATATTTAACTGGCAAATAAAAAGGCCTATAAACTTGTAAAGAGATCTTCAGAGCACCTGGACAAAGACTGGAGAATCTCGTTTTATTCTGTGCTAATTGTCTTGCAATACTTACATGAGTCTATATAAAAAGATATGTACATATATAGCTACACATGCAATTAACTCTTTATCTATGCATCACTTCCATAGCAAACGTGTACTAAAAATATTGATCTTATACCTTATTATGCATTTCTCTGTTTCTTGTTTTATTGATATTAACAATATTTACCTCCACATAAAGTCTATTTTGCTGATATTATTACCACACAGTGCCAACTGAAATCACAGACCAAGATACAAATTCAGGTTCAGGCACCAGTCCTAATTTCCCCCACTGCAGAGAAGTTTAGAGTTCATGCTTAAAGAACCAGAAAGATAAAAGCTTAATTAATGCCTTTTTTCATTTTTAGGTATGGAATATATGCACCAAGCTGGAGGCAAGAGAACATCATCTTTTATATGCTATCATATAATTTGTTCTCTTAAATATCAGACATCAATAACATTATTGATGCAAATAAATAAATACAACAAGATAAAGTAAAAATCTGACATGTATCATGTCTAGGGGCCTTGGTTTTATTTTGAACCTATAATTGAACCTATATTTTGATCCTCAGGTAAGGATCAAGACTTTTCCACTGAAGTTTTTACTCAGTGGGTATTTATTTTTCTCCAATGCAATTTGATGCTGCTGTTGGTTTTGGCATTAATACATTAAAAGTTAAATTTATGTTAGTACCAACAGATCAACTATCAGATGTTGCTATTAACTTTGACATCAAAATCATTAAGAAATTGCCACCATGTAAATTAATTATCAGAATTGTATTGGCATGAATGCATAATGATATTACTCATGCAAATAATTAAAGAAAATGCACAGTGAAAAACACATTAGAATAATGGCACAAAATGTCATTATTCTGGCTTCTTGACAACTAGACGCTATTAGTTTTCAGCACAGTGAACTTTAAGGTTAACAGAAAGAGACAGGGAAGTCCAGTGCAGGACTCAAGCTGCTCTTATTTGTGCCTTTATTTATTCAGTGTACGAGACTGTAGGAATGAAAACTAACATTTTTAAACTCGTCAGAGAAAGCTTTTTACATCACTGTGGGAGAGATTAAAAAAAACACCAACACCAAAGCAGCAGAATGACTTATAACGCTGTTGTCCAAAGATATATGTTCTTTTGTCGTTGCCAATTTCTGGTCTCAAAGGACCTCAGGCACAGAAAGGTTGCTGCTGTTAAAATGCTAGGATTTTTCTGAGCACAGGAGAGTAATAATTAACCTGAAAGTATTTAGGTTATCTCTTTCTACCCCCTACCCAAAAGGTAATTATTACTGATCAGCGCTCAGGGAGAGAGAGTTGTGATTACGGTGCATGTGTGTGTTCTCTTAATTTAATGTGTAATGGACTGAGTTAGCTTTTTCGTCAACAGCAAAAGACTGTCCACTCTAATAGAATAAACATTACTAACGACTCAGTGGTCCGTGCCAGCTTACTCACCAGCTGGACACATTTCTTTTAAATGTCTCTCTCCATTCCCTCCCAAGTCAATGGAAGAGGTCTCTCTCAGTCATGGTTTTGTACTTGGTCCAGAAATGATATTATAGAAACAATGCAAGAAGGCAGTCATTTCTGGGCCTCTTGCCTTCTAGCTCCCATCTTTATCAGACTAAGGAAACATGACCACCACCCTAAACCAGAAGTTCACATCCTAAAAATAAAATTCAATGTTTTAAGCAGTTAAACCAGGAGCGGGAGGAGGGGGGAAGGGAAGCCTTATTTATCCTCCTATAGAAGGTCACTGCTAGCGACACTCGGAATCAGGAAACAGGAGATTTGTGAGCTGGTTTTGGCCCTATCCTTGTTCTTCTACATAATTTCATGCAAGTAATTTAAATAACTTGCCTTAAATTTTCCCCTGTGTCAAACTGAGAACAATGGTGCCAACACAAAGAAAACAAAGCAGAGAAATGTGGCAAAGGATCCACACTTAAAAAAACAACCAACCACTCCATAAATTAAAACTCGTCAAGCTACCTAAGCATTCACAAACATCTCAGAAAATCTGTAAAAGATCCTTTTGTGACTAACATCCAAATTCTGCAGCTGAATCTGCCAGCACAGACTCCTGCATGTCTGAGGAGTCACTTCTAAATTCTGTTTGGACCCTCCTTGTCACTGCACTCTCTAGTCTTGACATAATGAATTTCAACTCCAAAATGGGACACAACGGACAGGCAATCTATGCATCACCGGTATCCAAAGGTTTGGTTACTGTCTGCTTCTCCTGGCAGTTCAGAGCTTATTTTTTCTGGTTTGCTTTGGGGGATGGGGAGAGGCAGAGAGCAAACCATTTTAGGGCAGTCAAGGTCTCTAGGAGCAATTTCGATCATAATTAATATCAGGGCAATGGCAAATGTAATTGAAAAGAAAAAAAAAAAGACTTGAAAGCTATTTCTGGTTTTCTTTAAACTTTGTAAGTTGCCTTGGGGACAGTTAACTTTTCAGGTATGCTTTGACTTTTTATGGTGAAATACAGACATTTTACTTGAAACAGTTGGTTTAATGATGCCCTGAGCCTTTTACTTCTGTTTAACAATTCAAGTTTTGCTTCTAATCCATCAACAGATAGGTCAAAGTTGTATCCATAATTTAAAGTTATGTTAATAAGATCTATGACATGTCTTGCAACATTTTATTGATAATATATAATGTATTATAAGTATCATGAGCCTGCAGAGCTGCTGTCACTCAGGGATTTTGTGCTAAGGTATTACATCTGAAAAGCATGCTGCTGCAGTGAAAAAAGGACTCTAAATAAATAGGCTGGCACAATTCTCCCTTCAAAGGGACAGTCTATAAATTCACAAACAAGATTTACTGTGTAATTCAAGCCTGAATCAACACAGGACTTACACTGTGTAACTAAGAAGGGACACACCACGTGGTAAGGTGTTTATAGTGTGGGCAATATTGCAATGCAGAGGCTGTTTTGCAGGCACATCTTTTCCTTTTCTAATTATGCTGATTGCCACCTCCCATTTACAATCACATATCCGCACTGAGTTTAACTGCACTAATTGCTACATGATAAATTTATATAAGGAAAATATTGAGCATCTATTTAGTGCGTTATAATATAATTTAGCAGCTGGGAAAAAAAAAAAGATGGAAACAACAGCATCATGTGACTTCATTACTCCTCCATGCAACATGTCAAAGCAGCCTCTGCACCACGCTTGTGAGACCTCTGAGGTACAGTAGCTATAGCTGGATAAGAATGAACATCTGTAAATGCACTAGCTGACTTCTCGTTTATGGCCACATTTACTTGTGTGAGTTTACAGTGTCCTGCAAATGATATTTTTTGCTTCCCTGCTGTTTGTCGATGGTATAAAACTAGATTCCTGGGAAAGGGCAGACGGTACATTACTTAGGGAGCAATAAAACCGTGAAGTGATGGTCCTCATGACATCATCTGAAGATGTAATTCTCTCAAGGAGTTGCTTCTTCTCCACCCAAAAATTTAGCAATGCAATCTACTAAGAATCAGCTTGCATTATTTCTTATTTTAAAAAAAAAAAAAAAAGTTAAAATTACGAACAATGCAGGATACCCTTATCCAGTTAATTCCAGCTATACAGGGGTTAGGACTCCATGCAATTTAGTGCCAACTGGGAAAACACATCCCCGTCTGAAGAGTTAATCCATGCCTACATTACGGCACCAGCATGTGTTGTTGTTATATGATCAGCAGAAGTCCTGGCTCAAGTCACCCACCCTCAGAGCTGTCCCTGACTTTCAGAGGTCAAGATCATGTTACTTCTCATCTTCTCCTATATGAGCAAAGGAAACGTGTTCTCCTTGGCTACTTTCACCTCTGCCTACAGAACTGTTACTTGAAAAGTAAGGGTGTATTAAGGATGTGATCTGATAACTAAAGATACAGCAAAATCAAATATTACACCCTGCAAGCTGAACTGAAGTTGAAACTCATCAGTCCTGTTTAAAACCAGAACAGAAACACACTGCTCAGTGTTTAGGCAGGTGGAAGAAAAGATGCATAGCGTGTCTGTCCTTCAGAAATATTTTCTGCAGTTTTAGCTAGTTTAACTGGAAGATTTCTGACCCAGGTTGCTTTGGAGAGCAATACTGCGCTCGCTGTTCTAAGAGGCAATGTTATAAATTATCATTTGCTGCTAACTGAAAAGGAGGGATTATGGACAAGTGCTTGGAGTGGCGTATTAAGAACTGCAACCCCTCAGCTCTGCTGCCTGCTCAGCTCTGCATCTTAAGTCTTTGGGCAAATAACTTTAACCCCTCCACACCTCAGACTACAAACCAGTGAAGCAGGCACTCCCACATGAGAGCTGAGTTAAAATACGTATTTTTAAAGAGCTTTGAGATTTGCAGGTACAACCTTACTCTAAAATGGCAGGTATCTTCTAGCCAGATTCATGGGCTGTTGAAGTATTAAGGAAAAGATCAAACGCTGAAGAGCCAGTAAACCTAGTATCTATAGCCTACTCATGCTGGGGACGCCTGCAATTACAGTTTGTTCTTTCGATTAACCTCTCCAAATACACAGAAGGTGTCACGCATCCTCACAGCTATTCCTGTGCTCATGCTCTCCCAAAATGACCACTGATCTCAGTGAGAGCCTGGCTGCCTCAGGGTGACCCAGCAGGCCCATGGCAAGCGCCACAGCCCTTGTGCTTTCTCCTCAAGCTCCCATGCCTGCCGCTCCTTGGGAAACAAGGATGGAAGCAGCGCGTGGGCTGTCTGAAGTGGCTGCTGGCACCTGAAGCTCTTTGGGGACTCTCACTTCTTTACTGTGAATACTTTTTTCTATCCCAAACTACTTTTTTCTTCTCAGTTTGTATTGCACGGGTGCTACCCTATGCTGTATTCAAGCAGCTTTTGAAGAAGCGTTCGAAGACGTGATGAGGCTGCCTGTGCCACAGAGCAGGTAGAGTAGAGCCCTCCAGCTCCTCACATCTCCCCCTTGTACCACCAGGTAACAGGCTGCCTAAAACGGTGGTTTCATCCATCTCACAGCTTCTCACACTGAAGCCACAATGCTTGGCTTGTCCTTTGCCTCAGCCCTCCTCCGTGTGATTTCAACACAGGAGCGATGGCCCCTGCGCAAATCTGGCCATACCTGGCTGCCTGGCTGTGCTGGAGGGATGGGATGGGATGGGATGGGATGGGATGGGATGGCATGGCATGGCATGGCATGGCATGGCATGGCATGGCATGGCATGGCATGGGCAGCAGGGTGCCCAGGCAGCAAGGGTCTTCTCATCTTAGACAGGAGGATCCTGATTTGCACAATCAGAGACAAAAGCATAATCAACCCCGCTCTGATTAATTGCGGTGGAAATGGTAAGGAGCTATCAATGCAGCAGCCAAGAGAACTTAAAACTAAATATAACCTGCAGGAGGGGAAGAGAGGATGAGTCTTCAAAAACACTTTTCTGAAATGAAACAGGAATCTAGAGAAAGTTTTCCTCTCCTCTCCCCACTCCCCCAGCCTGTGCAGTGAAACGGGAGTTCCTGCCTTCCTTCTCCGAATAAAAGTGCCGCTCGCCTCCCTGGCATGAACAGCTGGGCCCGTCCTGCTATCACCTCCCTGCTCTTCCTCACCACCTTAAAATTAGTATCACTGTGATCAGGCGGCAGAGGAGGAAATGCTCACCCACCGCTTGCCACGGCGGCGTTTAGAGCTGATCGCTGAAACACCACCTGCCTCCAGGAGCTGGGGAGTTTGCAGCACCCGGGGCTGGGGCTCGCGGCGCCAGCAGAAGGCTCTCGCCCACCGGGAGAGATCCTGCCGCTGCTGGCACCACGGCACGTCTGCCCAGGCTGGCTCCGGCTCTCGGCGTGAAGCAGCCGGGGAGGCAGAAGTGACTCTACAGACATAAATAGCAGAGCCGGTCTGAGCTGAGGAAGATGATTCAATGAGATATTTTGGTGGCATTTTTACGAAGGCAGCAAGACTCTCCAGAGAAGGTATTTTTAGTGGGCTTGGGCCCGCGATACGGATAAGCAGGCACAGAAACTGCCAGTGCAGGAAACTTGTAGAGTAAAACCACCCTGGGGGTGTATCCAGACAAGGTGGCAAGTGCAAGTCAGAGAAGAGCTTCTTCTAAATTTGGAACTCCAGCAACTTCCCAGAGCAAATTTCACAAAGCATCCTCAGCAACACGAAATGTCCATTCAGCCCTTCCTGGCTCATCCTGATAAATGCTTCGTTTCTGGTTTAACAGCAAATTGAAATTGATTAAGCCAGCATCGATATTGTCCTACAAGGTACCGAGAAACTAAATTCATTTTGGATAAATCCCAAGAAAGAGCAACGCTCATGCACACATACACATACACTATTTAAAATAGGTTCATCTGGGATGCATAAAACCTGAAAAACATTCATTAGGACTGGAAAAGGAAACACTATTAATCAGCTCTAGGCTTCTTATTACTCAGTGGAAGAAAACTTCAGTCAGACAATTTTTTAAACACACATAAACCCCCAAAATTCTCCTTGGAAGAATTAGCCAGCTAACTTGCCATTAATATGAGGAGGTGGGAAAAAAAGCAAATGAAAGGGGTTGGGGGCTGGATTATTATTATTTTTTCAATTTGCATTCAACAGGAGAAAGAATTATGCATGAGATGCAAATTACTATGCGTTATTTACACATCTGAAGAAAAACAAATCTTGAATGTAAATGCTTAGAGGGCATATTTTTAAATATGAAAGTGGTAAAATTATTATAATGTTTATAACTCCCACACTGTTAAAAAGACATTAAATTGGGGAAAAATGAGCCCTTTTATTTAAATTATAGAGTCCTCACCAAATATTAGGGCAGAAATCAAATACAAACATCTGTGTGTTTCCATTCTTGAAAGTCTTTTAGAGCAATATGTTCACCTTGTAGTTCGTCCTATCCAGAATACCCCAGTGGGTTAGCAACTGCACAGGGCAACAGCCAGTTACAGCATTTCTCCTTCCATTGGAAAATACTACATATGTCTTCAGAAAATAAAGAAACAGAAATACCTTTATAAAAACACGTCCACTCCATAAGCAGTCCAGCTTGGGGTGTTGTTGAGCACTCCTGAGAATGAGGTGAATAGCACTGAAGCCTGCAGTGAAAGAGTAAACAAAGCTAAAAGACCAGGAAGAAAACAGTAATAACGAGGAAAAAAAGAGATGAGAACAAGTGATGGCACCTAGAAGATCCAGCATTGCTTAGTTGATCCATATCCACTGAACTGTTCATTTTCTTGTTCTCTTTGGAAAATGTAAAGGATCTCTATTATACTAGCACTGCTCAATCTTTCATGTATTCACTTCTGGAGGGGAAGAGCTATTATTTCTGTTGTTACCAAGAGAAAATCAAGGTAATAAGACCTGGGTTATCAAATCCATTTGCATACTTGACTCCTGTCAGCTTCTAAAACCTTTGATTATCTCCATTGCATACTCATTAAAAAGCAAAGAGATTTAGGATTTAGGTGTCTTCATGTCCTTGCCACTTGTTAGAAAGTGACTTGCAACGCTGCCAACCTGAGGGGATCAAAAGTCGTGAGACTGGACTCCATAAGCTGAAAAATAATCATGGAATTACTGGTTTAGCTTACTTTTTCTGACATTCTGAGAGCCAGATGGGGTTTTTCCTTCAGCTGCCCTATGTGAGATGGACCTTAGAATCACGTCACTTCCCTCACGGTACATCTGCCCAGTGGGAACACTAGAACAGGACCTGAGCACACCAAAACCTCTGTTCTCATAACACAGGGCAGTGAGCACTCACAGCGATTACTCTCAGGTATCTCTGTCTGTGGCACTGCATTCCACAGCACAAATTCGATGGGACTCCAGGCTGTGTCCAGCAGGAGAGGGAGCCTTGCAAGAACACGTTTCACAACCTGAATCAAGACTTTCACGTAGAACACCAAAAATTTGGCAGAGGGTTTCAAGAGGGAGTGAGGGGCATTTCCCACCCATTCAATCAGGCCAGGGAGTTTCTAACCTGATTGAGTGGTCAAAATGAAAGAAAACCCAACCATTAGTCATGACTGCTCACTTCTTGAACGTCAGTTCATAAACAGAAAAAACAAGTGAGAAGGCATCCACTTTTGCAGCCAAACTTGAAGCAGGTTTTTGTGGTTGTGGTTTTTATGGCTATCCACATGGCTAATTCACATCAGGTTTTTGTTGATCTTTTAATATTTATGTCCAGATGCCACTGTAAACTTCCAGATGTTTTTGCACAGACATCAAAAATGTTTGCATAGCAATTACCAAAAAGAAAGTTTGAGGCATTTTCAAAGAGCTGAGAATGACAAAAGAAAAAGTGTGCTGCTGAAAGATTTCATTTTCTCCTTTATTTTTCCTTTAAATTTTATTTTTGTTTATTTCTTTATAGACCATTTGTTAGCCTAGTAACCAGAAGTGGAACACAGTCCATCTACTTTGAGTGTCCTATTTAGGTGCTGCCTCAGAAAATTTTAGCTTTCTGCTGCCAGATTATTCCTACATTTTCTACGAAGTGTAAATAAGTAGATAACTTTGCAGGTCTCCAGAGGGTGATCTATCCATATAACTTAATCACTCCTTCAGTCTCCATTGACCATATAGGACTCTAGCTCTTCCTGATGTTTAAGCTACAAATATTCCTCTGCTGTAGAGAAGAGACTGAAGGAGTAGGAGCTGTTAACATACCTGCTGCCCTTGGGATCAGTCCTGAAGCTCTGCCTTCCTATGTGGTGTCACAGCACAGTCCCTCGGGAAACTTGGCGGACACCCCTGGGGAAGGAGGTGGAGGTGAGCTGTCTGTCCATCTCTGCTTCCACAGCTCTGGCTCAGAGCAACGTGCCTGTTGCACCAGAGCGGCTGCTTCCAAGCACGAATATGCAACTAAAACAGAGCCATGGGAGCACATTCAGGTTAATTAGGAAATTATCTAACCCTTGCAAGTGTCTGCAGGGAAAGGACTCCTGGGAAGTCAGTGGGCCGGACTGCAGGCTCCTAGGTGAGATGGAGCCAGTCTGGGTGGGAGTTAGGTAGGCTTAAACCCTTCACAAGTTGTTATCTGTAGTCTGGCAATTACAAGATAACTTTATGCTTCCTGTGTTTCTGTATTCTGTTGGGAAAAAAAAAACCACCCAAAAGCAAACATAATCCAAATGCCAAGTGTGGAAAAAAGAAACAAAACCTTCCTTAATTTTGGTAATTATATCATATGCTCAGAACAACACAGTGAAAAAAGAGCTATGTTGAGCAAGAGTGAGAAGATGACGGAGTGATTTGTTTAGCACCAAAGCTCAAAGTGACAGTCTGGCTGCAAAGCTCAGTTGTTTCTGGGAAAGGAAACAGGCAGTCTTGCTCTTTGCGCATTCCGAGTGCTTGCCGCAATACACATTTCACACATATAATCAGTGAGAGTTTTGTCAGTGAGTTCAATGGGGCCAAGATTTCCCTTTGGCTAGGACAGGGCTGGCCAGGCCAGCGGCAGCATCTTCAGTTGATCAAGCTGCTCTTCTGAACTGGAGTGTCCCTGGAGTTGCCCATAGAGCTCTGCAGAGACAGAGGTGGGTGGCAAACATGACTGCATGAGTTATATTCGTATTTATTCAGCTACAAGTGAAATTACACTATAATGTACTTAGGGAAGGGTTTTCCACTGAGAAACAAATATTAAAGTGTGAGAGTGTTTGTCAATATTTTCTGTTAATTGGCTAAGGGTTGGAAGTGTATATCTACATCCCAGACAGCAGTGTGAAATAGAGAGAGCCAGCTGCTTTAAACTGGCTTAGATACAAGAAGAAATACATCTGCAGCAGTGCTATTTCAAACAACCACTCAGTTAAAACTAGCTCAGGCATCTCCCTCAGTTACCTTGTAACCTGCACTATATTCTGATGCTATGATGTGAAGAGAAATTGCAGAGACACAACAGCTGGGACAACATAAAATAAATTTAAAACTATTTTTCATAAAAATATATCAGAACTTGCTAGAGAAATTATTTTATAGGAATATCTTTCTTAGTCTCAGCTCAACTCTTTGGCACAAAAAATATGTAAAAGGAAAAAAAATGAAATAAAAAATTAATCTGATTAGCATAATGAAATCTGTGCAGCCATTATTCAGGACTGCTACTGTCAAATGCCTTCTTGAGTCTGTAAAATCAAGCTCAAAGACCTCCAAATTCAATCTGCAGCCTTTAAAAGGCAAAATAAACTAAACCAACATCTGAAAACTGTGGGTCAAGTCTTCAGCTGCTAAGAATCACTATGGTTTTCTTGTCTCCAGAGGAGTGATGCTCACACGCATTAGCCCAGAAAAAACTGTACTGAGTTGCACCAGCCATCGTATCGACTAAAGGCAGCTCCTCAGCCCAGACAACAAGCCCTTCTGAAATTGATGATTCTCAGGCAAGTCAGGTGTATTACCTATATGATCTGCTCCCAAATATATGGGTTGCATCTTGCAAAAATAGCCACCTCCCTGGAAGCTGTACTTACTGCGGCCACTTCCAGCACTGACCATGAAACTCCATTTTATGTTTCTCAGGAGCAGAGCCACATAATTGTGCTGTTCACCTTTTGTTGCCTGGCATTTGCTGATGATTAATCCGGAGTCAAGACCATATTTTTTCCCCATAGCACCATATCAGAACAGAGTGAATTTTTCTCTCTGTTTATTACAAATATTATTTTATTTTCCCTTGAAAGATCAGGCTTTGATCACTAGCAGGGATCAATTAATGAGCAAGATGGACTTCTGATGTCCTTTGGGAAGGCAATTCTTGTGATTCTTTTTGAATGGTGACATCTGTTTGCATCCTACCTTAAAGGCCTATTTCATCACACAGTAGTGGCCAAAAGATATGGTCCTGGAAATCTTTATTTGTCATATGGAAAGCAAGACAAAACTTTACCTAGTCAGATATGACTAATCTGCCTACTTTGGTTTTGCTGAGTGCTCCCAACTTGTTATGGCAAATGGTATTTAACATAGGCTCAAAATGAAGGGCATGTGCACATGCAGAAAGCCTACAAAATGTTGGGAGTGGTTCATTTAGTAATGTTCACGTCCTTGTTTTATAGTGTTTCTGATAATGAACAGGTTTTAGGGTTTTAGCGATGAAAAATAAGTTTCACGAGGACATCGGCAACTGCAGGATTAAAGTGACTGGAGCTCCTTTGAATAAAAGACACCAAGGAGGTGCAGGCTCATCTGTAGTTGTGCATCAGAATTACCCCAACTCTTCCTCCCCTTTGACTTTCCCACTTCTGATTGGGCAGGTGGTGATAAAAGAGGCCAAGGTGTACACGGTCTGGTACAATAAAGCTGCCTGGAGAGTCACATGAAAGAGAGGAGACACATTTCTAGGCTGCAGCTGAGAATCACGTCTGCTTTGATCAAGTCCAACAGGAGGAACATATCCTGGCTGTATCACAGCACTGGAGCCTATCTCCTGTGCCGTGACCTTCAGGAGTAATTCGGTTGTGTCTAACATTTGGGGGTCGCAGTGCAGGAGAGGATCATCGTGTGGTCCTGTGCAAAGGCCCACGGTACAGCCCAGGGTACTGCAGGTCGAGAGGAAAGGGACTGTGCAGCTCTCTGTTACAGCCCTGCATTTATCTCTTATTTCCTTACAGGTCCAAAAAGGCATTTTAAAACTTCCAAACAGGAAAAAAACGATAAAAAGGGATAAAAAATAACTTTAATTGCAAATAGTGGCATAAAACCTGTGGCATTCAGTCAGCCTTTTTCTACCAGGTAGTAACTTAACTGGCTGTTTTTAAAAACTATTGCCTTGCCCTGTTAGACTCAATACCTGTCACATGATTAATGTGCTGGTGTCTTATTAACTGCTGTGTTAGAGGAGCTGCCGTACTCACCACCCCCTCCTTCTCTCACCCCTTTTGTAAAAACCTCGTTGCAATCCTGCTGCTCTGACTGGAGGGTACCGTACCTTCCAACAAAACATCATAAAGAGCAAAGAATTACCGTTATCCTGTAATCCAGCCCATAAATCAACCCTCATGTTTTGTTCTGAGGGTGGTGCGGGACTCCACGAGTGCTCCCTGCGTTCTCGTTCACAAGACAGGCTGCGTCTTCAGAAGGAAGGAAGAGAAAAAAGAAGGAGGGGAAAAAAATCAGGAATGGCTAAATCGTTCAAGCGCCTGATTGATCTTATCTGGACCTCCCTTGCCGCAACAATAATTTGAGACTGTTGAAAATTGCCACCTTATCTGATTGGTGGTCGTACCAGCTGCTATTTTATCGGGGCCCAGCTGGATGAGGAAAGCAGGACGTGGCACGACCTTGGTATCTCAGCGCCTGACCTCAATATCTAATCAGTCGGATGTCTCGCTGAGGCTGCCTGGGGATGCTGTGCATGTCCCCTCTGGCACCAAGCCATTCAAAAGACGTTTGTTGCACGCTGGTGTTAGCCCACCAGCACACACGCACACAGACACAGCACACAGCCTGGCGTGTCACCGCCCTGCCTGCTAGTGCTGCGGCACCCGAGGTTTAAGGTGCTCTTCTGTAAAGCTCAAGCAGCCTTTCTCCTGAAAAGCTTGGAGTTTGCAGGGCTGCCCCCCAGCCAGCAACATTTCAGCATCCCGCTGGCATGGCAGGCAAGGCGAGGCAAGGCAAAGGCTTCTAAACTCATTTCACTGGTTTTATGCAAGCTATACAGTATATGTCCATCAACGTAATGAATGTTACCTATAGAATGCACACCACAGGCACTGCCTCATGGCCTGTACTAGGAAGAACGTGGGTTTTGCTGCTTCAGACTGGAAACTGAAGGATGAGGTTTTTAGCCCAGCTCTAATGGCCATTAGCTGTGTGATTGGTGAAAATCATTCCACTTCTCTGTATTCAAATACAGATGGAGGATTACACTTGCAATACCCGCATCACGGCAGGGTTACAGGGGATGCCTGTTAGTCCCAGGGCTTTCACCCAGTGCTGACGGGGAGAAATTCTCCTTTGGATCCATCAGAGGGACAGGGTGCCTGCACAGCACCTGTGATCCTCTGCTCAAGGGAACGGTAAGCAGATCCATGTCCTGACCTTCACCAGTCCCTACTCTTCCTTTTCTCTTTCACGCTGGGGCTGGCGGAATGCCTCCACCTACCTGGGCATGCTCCTGCAGGAAGATACACCTTTTGGGGCTGGTCCCTGGGATACTGCCTTCTCCTCCTCTCCTGTCTGCTTGATCTTCCACAGTGGTGGGTGTTGCTCGAGAAGATCCCTCTCAAAACAGCAGAGTCATTGCTGTAGCTCTGGGCTGCCCCATTCAACAGGTACAGTACAAACAGCATGCTGAGGGGGAAGCCTGGGCTTGAACCACTTGAGGTATCAGTAGTGGTGCAAGAAGTGAAACCTGAAACACAGAGAAATTAACCATGCTAGGAAGACCAGAGTGCTTGTGTGTCATTTCTGAAAAAGATTTAGATTTTCTGTTTCAATATTATGGCTTTTAACTCCTTTATATGTGTACATTTATGATACAGAATTTTTAAAGGCTGAAATGAGAATCAAAGATTTTGATTCTGTTAATCTTTTGATATGACCCTAATTTCCTTTTCTGTTATTTTTCCCCCTAGAATTTACTATGGCTTTGTTTGCTCCTGCTCCATGTAACAGAAAAATCCTTGCAACTGCAGAATTCCTCATAAAACAGCAACTTATTTCCCAACCAGCTCCACCCGTTACCTCTGCTGAATGCAGTGACTGCTAACAGGGGTCTTGGACACGCTTTTCGCACACTGTGACCAGGCACAAACCCTGGCGTTTCTGTACACAGGAAGCATGAGAAAAAGGTGGCAGTTTGATGCAGAAAGACGTCTCTCACAAGCTCTCACTCTGGGGTTGAATTTCCCTGGGCAGTGAGTAGGGGCTCTAGCAGAGAAGCCCACAGGATGGCAATTGTCAGGCAAACTGATGGATCAGCGCATTCTTTGGCCGAGTCTTGGTTTGCTGTTGCCATTCCAAAGTGCCAAAATATTGAATTGCATGATGTTTGTGACAACTCCAGTACTAAAAGCTTGGAGCCAGCATAAGACTTGAATTTTAGTCCTTACAGGAGCTGCAAAGTTTGCTTTCAATGCTGGTATAATTTAACCCCCTTAAGTAACCATAATAGTACTACTAAGAAGAGGATGAATAAGAATTTCCTATATATTTTTGTTCCATTTGGGCTTTGCTTCCTCTTATTAAAGCGTGGCTGAGCAGAGTCATAGGGCTTGCTGTCTCCTAAAGCCAGATCTAAACGGCTTTCAGGGAGAGCAGATACAAGAGAATCATTACTCTATTTATTTATTTTTACAAATAAAGAATAATTAATAGGTTTGGAGTCTGGTTGTTGACAAAGAGGAAGGGAGTGTGACAATGCCTGTGGCTTGTAATAGCAAACGTTATTGAGGAGGGTTGCCCACTGCCCACCGACTGCGCACGGAGCACACCCCTCGACAGCATTCCCGCACTCATGAGGACATGGCAGCAAATTCCAATCTAAATAAAGCTGCAGAGAAACAGATAAGCAATTGTACCTCGACACACATAGATGCATCCACCCAAAAATGTCCCCTTACCAGGACCTAGATAATAAACCTGAGAATGCAGCCAAGTGCATCTTAGTTGATTGACAATACATAACAGATTGCCCAGTGTATTCTTTGGAAGAAGCAAAACATACAATTAAATAAAGCTCATTATTAAAAGCAAATCTCTCCCCCCTCCCCCCCCCCCCAAAAAAAAAAAAAAGATGTCAAACTGACTAGACAAATGTGGTATTTCAGGTGGAAAATTGAATGGACTTAATAGGAGTAGTATGAACAGTTGGTCCTGGAAGAGCTTATAAACTGTAAATATTGCTTACTGCTGATGCTAACACAATGATGAATGTATCAAAATATTAGTATCAAAAGACTGCTGGAATATATTTGCAATGTTGTGGAAAGCATGAAGGGAGGTAGCTGTCCTTCCCGTGGCTTTATATTAATCGCTGGGTACCGGCTGATAGCAGGGGCCACAAGCACTATAATTAGATTTTGGAAATGTATATAGGGAGGAGGAAATGGAATAATTAAGGTAAGCTATCAGATGCCTGTCCTCATCCTTTTTAAACAAGCCAGAAATATACCCTGCACTCGTTCAGCATACAACCTTCAAGGGGAAAGGTGTCAGACACTGTAATTGGTAGAACTTGAATGCTGCTGTACTGGTGTCCCTTTTTTAAGGAAACCTATTTTCCACACCAAAATTGATCCGGCAAGGTTGTTATCTCATAATGCACACCTAGAGCGGTACTGCGAGGCCTGAGGCTGGGGAATAGCAGGGCACTTCGCAGCCTCGGCCAGGCAGCCTGCAGTGCTGCACCTTCTCGGGGGGAACTCGCTGCCGAGGCACAGGCTGCCTGGAAAAATAGATGTGTATGTATATGTATGAGGAGAATATGCTTTAAAACGCATGGGCGAGGCAGTGAAAATGTGCTAAATAGTATGGCATCTGGCCGGGTACCTGACAGTATGGCATCTGACACTCAAACCAGGTGAGCAGTTGCTTCTCCTTCTGGGGGTGCTGGTAGTTGGGAGACCTTCTGCCCTCCCACTCACATGGCACCTCTGAAGGGCGTACTGGCTTTTATTTAATTATCCTCCCTTCCTTAAACAATGGAGAAGAGCCAGGGAACCTCCACAAACACGCAAAAAAAGGAATTATTTTTGGTGTGGAAAATTATTTGACATTATTCTTAAATATTTAAAGGACACTGTCTGCTGGTTTGGAAATCCAGTGAATAATTTAATACTGTTTGACAGAATCTCTTTGGGTCAATTATTCAGTAAGTGGATTAATACATTCTGACTAAAACAAAGCACATTGCGTTTTGGCGGGCATATCTCATTACATCACATATTCCATGTCACATTGCATTGCAGAGGATGCCAGCATAATCAAATGGGGCAACTTGACTTAGACAATGCAATCAGAATAATTTCCAAATATTTTTCAAAAGCTTCCTGTTCCTGACTGTTTCTCTACCTGGTCTGTCTATATTTATCTGTGTAACAAGGAAAATAACACAGCAAGAGATTTGATCGACTTATAAAAAAAAATCTAGTTGGAAAATGCCAGCAACTCTTGACCTCATTATAACCCTAAGCATCTTATCTATACCAAACACTTTAATTTTAGAATAGCATCTTTAAAGCCTCGGGGGAAGAGAGGGAGCATCTCTTGATGCTTGACAGCAATTCTCTAACACTGACATGGTCCAAAAGAGATATTCTTATCAAACCCTTCTGAGGAAAGCAGCTGTAATATAGGATCTCAAGGGCAATGGGGATACAATACAGGTTAAAAAAAGAAGGATCCTTGGGATTTCAACAGATATGTAGAAGGCTTCAGAGGCAGCAGCTGTCTCACACCAAAAAGGGTTTTACAGATAAAACTGGAATGGAGGCTTCTGCTTATGTTTCAAATCACCAGCAGACCACACCTCCCTCTTCCGTCCTTCTGCTTTCCATTCTTCCCCAACGTGCTGTGAAGAAACAAGGGGAATAAGAGTCGTTTTAGTAAAGCTAATTAAAATTTGGAATTTTTCTTTTGTAGGGAATTCTCAGATTCTTCAATTTTCCTTCAAGTAGAATGGGGATAAGAAGTCAATAGTCTCATAGCTTTTCTCTGAAAGAAAGTATTCCAAAAGCAAATCTCTGTTTATGCATTTTTTATAATTGCAGTATGAATATTGCAACACAGCGTAAAACCCAAAACCATGCTGTGGAGGACAAATACTTAATTTCATGAAAGTGATCTGAGTATAACATGATCTTTACTTCACTAAAGTGAGATTTTTCTGCAAAAATTTTCCATTTCCTGTAGTCAGCATTTTTTGACCAAATTCCTTTAGCAGCTCAAAATTACCAAGCCGGATATGCAAAAATGCGTCTGACGGTCTGAGTAAAATTGGCATAAAAATCATTACAAAAATAAAAGTTACCTGTTCATCTGCTCTCACAGCAGAGATGGGAAGGCCTTTCCCATATTGTGTAAATTAAATGAAGAGCGTTGTACCCTTGTACACCTGTGACAAGCCATAAGAGACTCTCACTCTCTACATGTGTTCACAAAATCCTCCACGTAGCACAGCTAGGATGGCACCTGGCTTTGTCCAGAGGCTGCTTTAGCAGGGCAGAAACTACATCTAGGGAATAAAGATACGTTTTCTTCTTAACATTTCCTAAGGGTGACTCAACAGGATTTTTTCTTACTATATGTGCGAATGGGGCCAGCAATGGGGTCAGGGGAAAGCCCCAGAGAAGCTTGTGAGATTAATTGCAAAGAGTCCCCAGAGGTTTAGTTCAGCACCGAAAACTTCCCATGCTCGTGTGCATCTTGGTAGACTATCTGAACAATTTCCCCTCCAGAGCCATACAAGAGCCTGTCTTCTTCAGGTCTCCAGTGGGAGGCCAGCAGTCTTTCCTGCAGCCCCACTGACCAGAACCGCTAAGGCCACAAGCCAATAGGTCTCCTTGTACTCTTCAGGACCAGAAAAAGGAGGGTAAAGGCAACTGAAGAGAAAAAAAAATAAAACAACCTGCAGAGCCCAAAAAAACTGTGGTGTGGAAATGGGAAGACTCTTAATCTAATCAAATTTTCTTACCCATTTGTTCATGTTTTGTGTTAGGGATCGCAGTACGGCCCATGGTGATGCTTCATGCTGGTCATTTGAGACATCCGAAGTGGTTTTCCCCGTTCTATCAGCTGGAAAACGGAGGCAAAGGTAAAGTCATTGACCTAAGAGCTTGGTGGTTAGCAGCATGAACCTCCAGAGCTAGCAGTTGTAGCTGTTGGCAAGGTTTGAGGTCAGAGCGGCTGACATGGAGCACTCAGATTTGCACTGACAGATTGCAATGCCTCCACAAACAAATTTCCATGTCCCAGCCACCCCCCTCCAAAGAGCTCCTTTGCAGCAAGCCAAGAAGGAGCCAGCATTGATGAAAAGGTGCAGCCTGAGTTTCCCTTTAAACTGTTCAGTAATAAACATTAATATTGAAAACCCCGTAGCCACCTAAGAATGCATAACATCAAGGCCTCCTATCCTTGACTTTTATGCACATAACTTTACTCTGAGTCAGCCTCATTAAGCCTAGCTGAATAATTCGAATTCTCAAGTGTTTGGAGGTTTGAAGATTGAATAAACATAGCAGAAAGCCCACAGATCCTCCTTACATTTTTTTTTAAAAAATATGTGCTTCCACAGAGATATTACAAGAAATATTTTAAAGACAACAGTTCGATAGGCTGAGATGAGAAAGCATACGTTCCCGAGACCCTCTGGCTCGTGTCGCCCAGCCGTCTCGCCCGGGGTAAGGGGCTTAAAGTCTAGGGAAATGCAGCCGAAATGGGGGAGTTGGAAATTTTCTAAATTCTGTCACGTCTCCCTGAAAGGAGATGGAAATTCATTTCACAGAGGGTTAAAATATCCCCACAGGTATACGTCCACACACTCGCGTATATCGATTAGTCAGGGGCCGGAGGCGCGGGGCGGGACCCCCCGCTGGTGGCCGCCACCAGCAGGTGTCGCTGCGCCGTCGGCCTCGGCCCTGCCCGGGGGGACACGGGGCTGGGGTGAGGGCGGAGGGGA
>JAHREE010000487.1:1926821-1970194 GCA_033628505.1 Tringa tobata
TGTGCGGCATCTTCCGGGGGCAAATTCAGCAGGGCCGGGAGTACCGGGCAAAGCTGCAGCAAAAGGAAGCCCGAATTAAACCGGGCTGGGCTCTGCCCGAAGGGCATCGACATGGAAAAGAAAGGGAATTACCAAGAAAAAAAAAAAAAGAAAAAAAAAAAAGGTGAAAAGGTGTATGCGGAAATGTTTTCAGGCTTTTTGAAAACCTGAAAAGAAATTGAAAAGAAATGATTTATTTTGGTCTCGTTGAAAGTGTCCCTGGCCATGGCAGGGGGGTTGGAACTAGATAATCTTTAAGGTCCCATCGAACCTAAACCATTCTGTGATGCTATGATTCTATTTTAGAAAGACAGACAGTCTCCTGCCATTTCACACTGGCAGCGGCACCTCCCTCCTTGCAAGGACAGGAGAACCAGAGGGAGAAAGAAAGATCAGAATCAAAAATGAAAGTGGTCGGGTTAGACGCCCAGCTCCAGCTGTGAAAAACTCCTGCCTTGGCTAATAGCATTAGTTTTAAGGGTGTGCTTTTTAGGATTTAATGCTAATAAGGTGTCTGAATGTGTGGGCTGGAGGGCACAGAGATGAGCCCAACTGTTTGCATTTCAGTGATGCAGAGAAAGCTGGCGGTGACCATGTCCAACCTCTTGAACAGCACTGGGAAATGGCCTCCCCAGTCATGTCTGCTTCGTGCTTTCATCTGCTGTTTCAGCGACAGAACACCAGTTAGATAGAGATCTGGTCCTGACAAATGCTATATCACTTCCACTGAAAATAAGTAAGGATCCGTTTTTTCTTTAACATACCTGATTTATAATGAAGTTGTCCTGTTAAAAAGGTGAATATTTTCTATATTCCTGATTCATGAAAGTATTTGAGTGCTTTCTCAAATAAAGGATGGATTTAAAACACACATTGAAGGGTTATTCACAAGCAGGGATCTCATTTCTGAACAAGGTGACAGGGAGACCAGAACTCTTTGTATGGATGAGGTTTAACCCAGCGTGATCTGCTGAGATCAGGGGAATCACTTCCATTTTTCACTGGCACACAAGCAGAATTTGGGCTCCAGGCATACTGAAAACAAAACAAATTCTGCTCTATTTGAACGTAAAGTTACACAGGAAAAACACCTAGGAAGAAAAATACTAATAAAAAAAAAAAGTCTAGGAAAGATCAAAGAAGCAGTTGTGGCTTAACTGACACCTGTAACTTTATCTCTTTCTCTAGTTACAGGGAAAGAGGGATACATGAGTGAGGACATACTCCCAGAGGGAGGAAATGTGGCATTTGACAGGTGCAAGAAGCCAATAAATTATGGGATATGTAGAACAGAAGAAACATCTATTTCCTTCCAAAACTGTCAGGGTTCAGTCTGTAGAAGATCGGAAAGAGATGCTTAAGACAGAAGTAAAAGATGCAAAGGCTTTTTTTTTTTTTTTTTCCCCAGGAGGAAGGTAAAGGGATGGGGTAATATCAGTAAGAGAAGGAACTGAGTTGGAACTGTAAATCAAAATTTGCATTCCAGTGTTATAAAAGTATGATAGGACATTCTGGCTTTGTTTTAATCATGTAAATGAGTTCAGGGCTGAATTTTGCTCTTAGAACCAGAAACGTCTGTAATATAATATCACACATATTCACGCTGTGGGCTGTCTAGTCTGCTGGAATTTGGCTAAAAATACCAACTTTCTTACTTGTCCTTAAATGTTACAGTCTCTTCCACAGAGGATGAAAAAATAGCCATCAGTCTGTGAATATACAAAGCACTGATACTGACAGCAACGTGAGGCTCTAACACGATGCCTGAGTGTCCAACAACACCCAGCATCTCCAAGAGTGGTACTGAGCAGCCCTGGCCAGGCTGGAAGCTGCACTCTGTTCACCCTTGCTCTTGGTTTGAATCTGGTTTGAACTCGTGCTTCTGCTGTTCAAGTGAGGGCTTGTGATGGTAGAAGCAGAAATACTTCATTATCTCTTCTGCCGTAGGCAAGTGCGGATGAGTGCAAGTGTATTCCCATTAAGTCATGTGCATTAACTGTGCACTACTAGTAGGGAACTGGGAAACTACTACACAGTCACCAAATTGTTTTATTTCTTTCCTCCCATCCTCCCCTTACTAGGAATGAATTAAAAGTGCAGTCTCTCTGCTTTTTCCGTTCTAAAAGGGGAAGGAAATGGCAGCTTGAAGCTGAGAGCAAGATTTCCCCGTAATGTGAAACAGTACACTGGCCCTGGTGTGAAAGGAACTACGCTGATTTACATCCAGAAAGGCTGTGGCTCTCTAGCATACTAAATATCCTGTGCTATTGCTGCACCAGGTACTCAGCTGAGGTATACAACTGTCCAGTGCTCACAGTACTGTGGGGAAATGCTTCTTTAAAAAAAAATAATAAAAGCAGGCATTGTAATGCCATCGTCTTTCATTATGTAGCTCTCACAGTGAAGACAAAAGTAACAATCCCATCAATGTCAACAGGATCAGAATATGGCCCTCAGAGAATATTTTATATTGTTACATCCTTTCATGACGCGAACAAAATTTCATTCCTGGATAACAGCCCTGGTTTATGATAGGAAATAAGTGCTCTGTCACACCCCGATAATTAGTACATCACAGGCAGAATGTAAAACCAGGCAGTAAAATGACACTAAGTTTCTGGCAGAACTTTGAGCCACATATAAACCATAAACAAGATGATACAGACAAGACATGGTTGTACTCCTTCCTTTCAGAGAGGATGATAATAGAAAGGTCAATGCCTCTGGATAAAACAAAATACTGCAGATAAGCTCACGCTGGAAAGCAGTGACAAAGCCATTGCCCCGTTTTGTATTCACACAGTAAAAATCTCAGCACAAGCAGCTTTGGCCATATGCCTTTCTTGGTATATAAAGAACTTCTTAAAACACGCTGGGAGTCGAACGGATCTCAGTGAGGTGACTATCACTGACCATATGTGATGAAGGAAGAGTCTGCTGTGAAATGTGTTTTTTCCTTTTTTTTTTTTTTTAAACAGAAATGAGCATTTCAGTTTTCTGCAAAGATAAATGCAATTTCTTAAGCACTGTTCTGAGAAAGGGGAAGGAGGAAAGGGAGGGTACGTACCATGAACGACACAGTGCAGATAAAAATGCAGGCCCTAGGTAGCAACGGAGATCCTGGTTTCTACCCACTGCAGCAGAAAATACATTTCTCACACTGCACATCCATAAATCATTATCTAGAAGGACAATGTAAAACTTTAAAAAGTTAAATTCAAAAACAATTTAAGGACTGCAGGTAGATACACTAAACCAAACTGACACACATATACTTCGGTGGAGAAGAACATGTAGGTCTTTTGAAAGATATTTTTTTTTAAATTGCCATGAAAATTAATTACTCAGTAACAGGCGAGGAAACCCATTGCAAATAGCTGATTTGAGTGATGTTTAGAAGGACAGGGAATGCCCGGGTTAAATGGATGTGTGATCTCCATCACTTCCTGGTGAGCAGGGGTCTACATCCCAAAAACACCAGTGGCTGAGTGAAGCCAAGGAGTGAAGACGCTGTGACACCCCACTGCTGAGGACACTGCTATGACCATTCACCCACACAGCAGCTGGAGGAAGGTTTGCTTGCTAACAGGGTCCAGGAGAAAGTTTACAGTGAAAGCACAATGGGAGTGACACATCAGGCTGTGCTTTGGCGTACACAGCTTTGGTGCCACGCTGTGTTCCCCTAGTGGTGGCTCCAATTCAGGAGTTATTGCTAATATTAACTTTTTAGCCTAGTTTCCTAAGGAAATGAGGCTTAGGCAATCATTTTTTCTGGCTGGTTTCCCTAATAATTTTGAGCCTACTGACTGATGTCAGCCAAGTGGAATAGAGGGACAGAGCTCTCAAAGACAATTATGTTCCTACAAGTTTTGTAAAAACGGATGTCTGGAGAGGGAAAAGGGAGAGCAACCAAAATGTATTCCCTGCTGAAGAAAGGGCTGCAGCATGAGATCATCATTTAGGTACCAGAGAATCCACAAGGAAGAGGTCTTCCTTTGGACAGAAAAGGTCCTCTATAAATGCTTGTTGCATCAAAAGTCCAGCAGGCACAGGCACTTTCAGACAGGCACTGTCATTCTGATGGGCCAGTCGGGCCAAAACCACGACTGACACCAAAGTCAGTCAGCCCCAGATGCAAGCCTGCAGGAGACTTGGCTTCATTAGTTTCAAAGCCTGCAGAACCACCTGTGCCCCATCGAAGCACAGTTTCACGCTGACTCACACTAGAAATTTCCCATATGACGCTATTCCCTGTGACATTTCCTATTCTCAGAAACTCTCCTCACAAGCCAAACACAGACTGAGACCGCAAGTATCTTACTTACCGAAAGGTAGTTCATAATTTTCCTGTTTTTCAGCCTAGCTTTGGCTGTCTCTTTTTATGTCAGTCAATAGTTGCAACACATTATAACACTGATACCATCAGCAACACCTTTGTAACATTCCCTTTGAATTCATTATCTACTTAGCGCAGGAATGATAATGACCCGTATCTGCTACATCAAATGGATGGTGCATGCCTCTGTGTATTCCCTCTGTGCAACTCATTGTTACATGTACATCAGCACCTAAAACTCAAAAAATAAAAAAACAAACAAACCTGAGGATTTGTACCTGGGAGGTGCCACAATACATCTGGTGCATTCCGTTGAGTCCACTTGTACTTTCTCTTCTGAAGAGTTAAAATCCAACACGTGAGGGCAGACTTACAACACCAGTTTAGCCCCCTTTTCCAGAAAGTGTAGGTCCTATTTGAAAAAAAAAAAAAAAAGTAAAGAAAAGAAAAAGAAAAAAAAAATCTCGTCAACATCTTGACCAGCTCTTGTTGAAAAATACTTCTCTTTGAGAAATCCAGGACATTCCTCTTTGCATTAATTGCCAGCTTATTAGTGGAATGAATGTTGCCAGTCTTTTCTCAAGCTGCTTGGAGGTGAAGAGCCTCTTTCTTTCTCTTTACCAAAAACAACAACAAAACATCCCCAGGGAGAAGAAAAGAGAAAAGGGAAAAGGAGCTGCTGAGAGCCAGGCTACATATTCATCTTCGAACATTGGTTTCCATGGGAATAAGTTTGGTTCTTTGTGGAGGCTGAACAGCCCCATGCAGTCTAATGCCTCCAACATTACATTTGTGTGGTCAACTTCCCTTTGGCCTCCCTTGGTCCCCTTCCTCTTCATCCCTGCTCGGCAACAAGACTGGTGACACAAAAATGAAGAAATCATTCAATAAATTGGCTAAATTAGGTTTGCATCAAAGCCCACTGAAGCCTTTCTACTGCCACCAGTGAAACTTGGATGAAGCCCTCACAGCATAAAGCACAGCAGCTTCCAGTCAGCTTGTCAAAATGGCTACCCAGCCTTTGTCTGCCTCAACTTTTCTATTTTGATGGTCTCTGTCTCACTTTTGTCCTTTATCTTCGGGGTTGTTTTTTTCCTTCTGCAGCTCTTCATTGCTTCTTAGTTTTGACAGATGGTGTAGAACATACAACTCTGGTTGTATTACTGTTTAAAAGTGAATCATTACCTGTACACCATGAAGGGCACAGGTTCACCGACAACTGGAAGAAGACCTGAATAGACTGAAAAATAGATTTTGGATGAAACCTAGCTTAAATCAAGATGCATTTGTTCCTACATTAAATTCTTCAGAGATTCACCTGCTTTACTCTTTTTCTTAAACCAAGAAAGTGAACAAAAGTAACATGACATTCCTGCTAGAGAGGGAACTAGCTGAAGACTGGGCGATCTCAGTCAGGATGCAGCAGACGTTGCAGAAAAACTCATGGACTGTGTATTCCGTTTGATCTGACTACAATAATTTGCTAGTCTTCTTGTAATCCATTTTGACATAAAGTTTAAAAAAAAGAAACTGTTTATAAATCCATTACTCAGAAGCTGCCATGCAATACATTTTCGTACATTAATCCTCATCATTTTGCTAACTGTCATGATTTTTTTCTATTAAAGGAATAAACCAAAAACATGTTTTCATAAGTCACTAATAAAATATTTAGCCCTTCCTATTGCTCCACTTTCAAAACCCCTCCTTCTTAAAAGCTTCTAGGGTCCAAAGTTTTTTGAAAAAATGAACAAAAGAAGAATATATTAGAAATCCATGAAAGCCATTCATAGGCAGGCTATAAGGACTACAGGAGTTTTCTTTTGTATGGATACTTTTTCCATTCAGATTTTGAAATGTATTTTCTCTTTCAAGACAGAGACGCTGATGGATTTTCAATTTTTAAATCCAAGATTAGGTCTAATTGCCTAATTTACTTTACCTATCCCTTAAAAAACTTAGCTGAAACTGCAGCATTTTATACAGTAACTCGGGATGTGTGGCTTGAAAGAAGCTATTGAAGCACAGAAAAATTGATCAATCATTTGATTGTCGATTCACACATCAGTGAAAGACAGGTAGAACCATTTTAGTCTTATCGTTCCTATAAGAATGTTAGCAATTCAGGCCAATGAAGATCCATTGTGATAATGGAAGCAATAATGAAAGCTGGAGCTTAGACCATGCACTAGCATTCGTGGCAGTACATCATCTCCCCTTACTCACAATAAGATGAAATTAGAAGGTTATTAGAAACACACGAACAATAAAGCTACCATAAAAACTGCCTTCTATGGATCCAGGTTTCAATGGTGCAAGTGTGTTTCTTTCTTTCTCTCTAATTTCAACTCAGCTGAGGTCTTTTTCCATCTTCCCACTGCATTTCAGTCTAGAGCAGAAGCAAAGCAACCAGCAAGACATGTTTTCTTAATAGGTTATAGCTATAGCTAACTATAACTAAGATTCAGGAAATCAAATATACTGAATTCTTTCTCCAAACAAAGGGGAAACATAAAGCTAACATTCAGAATTTGCTGGGTCTCACCTAAACAACTTGATACCTAGTAAGAAAATGAGACTGCACAGCATTACTTGAGCGAACCATCAAATTCCAGGAGAGTCACTTTAGCCCAAAGTGAGTAAGTTTAAGCAAAACATGAAAGGGCAGTCCATCTTCTTGCTCTGCAGTCCTCCTGGCATGGAAACACTTGATGCCATGTATTCTGTAAACGAGGAAGAAGACTCAGTTTTCATGAATCATACTTCTAAGACTAGGAAAATTGACACATTTGAGACATTTTTTTCAGAAATAACTAAAAGTGCAGAGGATAACTAGAAAATTGAAAGGCAATTCCCACTTCTGTTATTCTTTGGCCTTAAACACATAACAATCCAAAACTGAGAAGCATGAACATTTTGTAAAGAGAGCTACCATCAACCCATTAGTTTCAATTCATCATGGACACACTGGTAGATAATTAAAAGCTAATATGGTCAAGTACAAGAAAGCTACTACAGCTAAAGAAACGCAGGACCTTCAGAACATGACTTTTGATGAGAAGTCATCATTGAAGGCTGAAACAAAGCTAGGAGTCTAATGGAGAGCATTTATTAATAATTGTTTTGTTTATGAACTTATCTGGGAAATATGTGTATAGTATACATTGCATCTCACTGTATTTAATGCCAAAATAACTAACCAAAACTGTGTTCATTAGAGTTTCACTTACTTTTCAGACACTCAATGCAAAAAAAAGGAAGAGGTTCTCAGGGCAGCTGGATCCAGAAGACCATGTGTGCCTCTGCCCTGCTTCAAAAGTTGTCCCACGCCTCCCTGACATAGAAGCTCCCTTGGAAGATCTTGCAGGCACAGTAACCTCCGCTGAGGAGGGTTATGAGGACGTGGAGCCGTAACCTCCTAAAACAACCTGGATGGAAAAAGGAGCAGGTGAGTGTCCCTGGTTTTAGACATAGGGTCCCTTTCCAAAAACAGCAAAGAGGAGTAGGATGTGGTCATATTTGTTCCTTAACTGCCTACTAAGCAGCATGAGGGCTGAGGTGCTCCCCTGGAAGGGGAGACTCCCATGCAGCTCCCTCTTCTGCTGTATCAGAAGTGAACCACTAGAACCAATGGAGAGAAAAAAACCACATGACTATGCCTGTACTTCCACAACCGTGTGGTCAGGGCATTTACCTGAAAGGGGTAACGCCTAGGGTCTAGTTTATGGCCAAACCACAACTCAGGGTAAATCTTGCCACTGTTTCTTTATGGCAAAAATGTCATTTTGCAGCAAATAAATAGAACTATCCTCCAATGAGCTTATTAAGCCTTAATTTTTTTTCCATTTTTATAAATAATTCCGGTTTCTAATATGTCAAATAGCAGTCATAAATTGGGGAGGACAGAATCTCACGCTCATTTTACAAAAGGACAAACATTATCTGCAAGAATGTAAAATACAGAAGAAACTCTGTAATTGGAAGCTTCTACTGCCTGTGCAAATTTATGTCACAGAGGAAAAGATTTGGACTCTCTACAAGTTAGAGTTAAAATTTTAATACCTAGGGTTTTTACTTTGATGATTGTGTCTTGATTCATCATATTTTCTCTCTGTAAATAGCTTGTAAGCCAGAAATTTCTGCAAGCCTGTCAACTTTCTCAAATAAATCTTTTTTTTTTATCTTATTGATTTGTTTTCCGGAAGTATTTTCCTTTCTTTCTAATGTTTTATTTATCTAACAGTGTTCACATTTTTATCCCTAGAAACCTTTTCATTTGTTTTTTGTTGCTGTTTATTTGGTTTTTACTTTCTGTGTTTGACTGCAGAAAAACAACTTGCATTTCAATAGCAATACTTTATACAGCTGAACATCCCAAAGCGCTTTACATTTAATTACACACTCATAGCAAAGTGACTATATGACAAATGTGGCCTTTGGGATCCCCAGAAAAGGGAAGGCAGGCAAGTCTTTCACAATCAGACCATCATGCACACACATGTGGCACTTTTCTTGGAAATGAGTACCACTGTGGACTCTGTATGTGATGCACTGGAGATGGCTGTGAGGAAATGAAAACAAGAATGAAAAAAAAAAAAACAGTCTTGTTTTTCTGAATTAAGAAAAGGTACCAGGCAGCTTCTGGAATTCAATGTCTTACCTAATTCACATGAAGAAACGTAAAATACTTCTTTTCACCCAGAGCAATACAGAAAAAGACATGCCATAAAAGGCATGCATAGATACCTTGCATTTATTTTGTTCAGTTTATAGCATGTGCTGCCTTATTTCTTTCCTCTTCCTCTCATATGTGTCATTTTCCTCTGTGACAGTTTGCAGAATAGTTTGCTGGTCATTAAATGAAGAACAAGAAAGCAATCCATAAAATGTTTGCTGCAGAACAGATCAAAAAGATATTTGGAAATCAAATTGTAGTTTTAATAATAAAATTGTCTCATTTTAGCCTCATATCTCTTACTTAATGAACACAATTAATGAGGAATGTAATTAAGATGCATCATTTTTTATGACTGCTGCAGAAATTTTCAGTGATTATGAAGTCAGTAAGAGGTGTCTTTGGTCATACAATACTTTTAGCAATCAGTTGTTCAATAATTTAAACAAACTATTTTAATTTCTCATCCTGGGACATCCAACAGTCTAGCACGTGTCAGACAAGTTGCATTAGACATTTAAGGTAACAGCTTTCATTTCTTTAGTCAGGTTTTCATGATAGTTGTTTTCTGAAATAGCTGGACAAGAGGAAAATTTAATCTGAAACTGCTTAGTAAATATGAGTAATATTCGTGTATTTGTCACAGACTGGTATTGTGGGATTATCATTTTCATTTCACAGATAAGAAAGCCCTGGCTAAGGGGGGCGGTTAATTTTCTTGGACAAATTGATGTAGAAAGTCTACTGCTATGCCTAGAATAAAACCCCAGTCCAGTGCTTTATCCATCACATTACTATTTCTCAATGGTGGATTGCAAATGTTCTTGCCAATGCATAACATTGAAATTGTTACAGCAGGCTAAATTAAATAAAATCTGGTTTCCCCATTCCATTATGTTTAAAGGTCACATCTTCAGTAGTAACTATTCAAAACACACATCCACACCAAAACCCTGTAGCTACTACTAACGTCCTTAGCAGTGGGGTTTGGTTTGGTTTAGTTTTCATTCCCACTTTAACTCCAAGGAGGCAGGATCACAAAACTGCTTTGCCTGAGACTGAATGTCACTATATTGAACAGAGCAACAAAGCACTGCATTAAGACTTAGTGTTCCTTCCCAGATATTTTTTCCTGTTGGAGAAGGCTGAGAAACACAAGGTCCTTTCACAAATGCTGACTGGAAATGAAGCCAAACCATCCGACCCACAGCATCCCCTAGCTACACCACAAGTGTACCAGCGTACGGTAACCCAGAGTCCCCACGTACAGTGGGGCAGTTGTGCCAGCAGTGCTCCATCCTGAGCAGCACCTCCCCGGGTGAAATTCTGCATGTGTGCTGGGGACCCTCTGCACATGTGCTGGGGATGTTCTGCCACGCGCAGTCCAGGGGCTAGCTCCACTGCACGTACAGCATCGCAACATGTGGTGCTGCAGCACCTGTCCCCAGCAGGTCCATGGCACCCTCCCTCTAGTTTCTGTGTATTATCACCTTGAGAGAGCACTGAGATAAAGCCACCTGCAATGGTAAGTATGTCTGGTCCCACGTACCACTGACCCCCAGCTGTATCGGACATTCATTGTGAACATCTTCTATATATGTCTAGACTTCATACAAACATGTCTCCAGCCTCTGAAAGCTGAGCAAACAGTGCAGGCACAGTGTTACAAAGACAGTAAAGGCTATTTTCGAGCTGAAA
Source organism: Tringa tobata (assembly GCA_033628505.1). Lineage (NCBI taxonomy): Eukaryota > Metazoa > Chordata > Aves > Charadriiformes > Scolopacidae > Tringa > Tringa tobata. Next base: position 1,937,570 of record JAHREE010000487.1, read on the forward strand.
AGCAACAGCAAAATGGCTTTTTTAGTTCACAGCTGATCTCAAGTCTGTTCCCTGTTTTTAATCTAATTCTCTGTTGTTGGGTTGTTCGGGTTTTTTTAATATGACAGTCTTTTCTCCTACAATCCACCCTCAAGGCCAACATGTGATGCTGTGTGCAACAGCTTTGCAGATGGGCTTCACTTTGGTTGAAGACTTCTACCCTTACAGCAACTTGCCAACATTGTACTAAGACAGTGAGAAAGAAAGGGCTTATGAAAATAGGAGAGTAGGAGGATGTTCTATGTCCTTTCTGCCTTTAAAATACTACATTTGGGACACAAAGTGTTGTTTGAGAAATCAAAAATTACTTTCATGGCATAACATTGCTCCAGATACAGCTGCCAGCACAACACCAAGGCAGTTGTAAACCAAGATACTCACAGGTGATGTGTCCTTGGAAAGTCTCTGGCTCCTCTCAGTGCGTGTCTGTTAATGGAAACACAGAACAAATTTACAAAGAACATGAAGAAGTGGTTATGGGACTCAGATTTATAACTGCCTGCAGCTTTAAAGCTGAACTTGGGCACAGATATGCATTCAGTGTGAATAGTTATCACAAACTAGGCCTCTCCTTCACTCGTATCTTGTAACTACCAGCTTCCAGGGAACTGGGAGCCCAAAGCCAGTGCCCTAGACTCGGGAGCAAGGAATATGGGGCAGCAGCTGGGAGCCATCTCTGAGTGGCAAAGGCCAATTCCAAACCCGTAACTCACCATCAGTAGTTAGTCAGTGGTTAAATGGAGGCTTATCAGGTACTTTGGTCTCATAATCCAAATGAAGAGACATTCTTCCTTTTCCTCTTCCACCCTCCCTGTGGCACCTCTCTGCCTGTCTTTTTCATGCGAGTAGATCCTCTCCTCTGGCCTAGAGCCCATATATACAGATGCGACATTTGCAGCTTATGATTAATTTGACCCCACTGTTTGCTGTTCAGATAACTGTAATTCCCTCCTTTCTTTCAACATAAACTGTAATTTCTGCTTCATTTCATGTGTAGTTTATAGCTGCTCTTTTCTTCTTGCTATTTTTCTTGTCTGTTCTCCAGTGATGAGCCTTACCTGCCTATTTGCCCCCCATGTACAAACACTTTTCAGAAAAAGTTATCCAATTTCTTTTATCCTTTTTCTTTTTTTTCTGATCAAGGCACAAAGCCAAAATACTACATTTAACAGACAGAGCAATATTTTACCAAGCTTTTACTTATATACTGGAAGTCAATGCAGCACAAAAATTGCTCTGCTAAATGAATGCTAGACAGAGTTTTCCTGGCTTACTCTAGTATAAGGAAGCTGCAATGAAGAGAAGAAAGATTATATATTCCAAATCATCTCAGCAACCCTCTTTATCATTATTATTGCCTCCATTTTCTACTGCATTTTAGAGTATATTCTAAATGGAATATTAATATTAATTTCTTTCTTCTTCATGAGAGTTCAGATAATTTGGGATAATTAAGGGAGAGAGGATAGGAGAATCCATCGTGGGGTTATAAATCTCCAAGGAATGTGTTAGTTTTGCATTTTAGTTCTGCTGAAAAATGTAAATGCTTCAATTAGTGTAAAAATCAGAGGCTGCCTCTCTCATTAACAACGAGGCCTCTAACCTCTCACCTTGCCCATAACTGAATCAGAGGATTCTGAAATGGGAAAGTTGGCCCATTTTCCTGAACACAGAAATTGCTCTAAAAAAAAATACCCAGAAAATATCTCCCTTTCCCCCCTCCCCACCCTTTAAAGATCTAATTAGTTTCCAGAAAAGGCTTTTTCCAGAGAAGCTGGTGTCCTGTTGCATGTGGTGGGGAAGCTGGTGTGCTTGTGAATAGCATTACAATAGACGTGAAATGAAGATAACGGGGCTGGGTGTCTGCAGTACTGGGATGAATATCCTCAATCTAAATATTCCATGTTTCATAACAAAGCTGTCAATAAGGGAGGCGAGGGCAGTTTCGTAGCTGCGCTATGCTATCCTACAGCTAATGCAGCCTGATACCTCCTAAAGGCTGATTGAAATCGATTCATACACAGGTGGAATGCTACAGATCTCTCTTCTCAGCCTTTATAAAGGGAGATTTAGTAGGAGATTTTTTATTTATTGAGAGATTCGTATTATACCAAGTTCAATACTCCTCCAGTCCACAGTTACCCAGAAAGGCACACTTAAACAAATGCCTGATGTATTCAGCTTGTATGGGACCAAATAAATCAGGGGAAAAGAATATAGCTACTACCACACACATCCATTCTGCACACATTCATTTCTAAGCCAGGGGCTGAGAGGTAAGGAGAAAAGCAGTGCCTGGACTGATGATTACATTTCCTCAGTGAATAAAGCCCACATGTGCAAAACAGTAATGCAAAATTACCCGCTCCCTTTGCATAAAGATGGTTCATCTGCAATGATTTAATTAATTGAAGGATTACCCTTCTGCTACCATTTCTGACCTGAGATTTTTCTGCTAATTTTCCTTTTACTAGAGGATCTTCTAGGCAAAATGGCACAAGTAATCTCATAGCATTGCAGCACTCTGGTATGTTTTCAAGGCCATGAGCGCTACTCACAACTTCTAATCCTTAATTTCTGTCATGTACTAATCAGGTTAACATTTTATAAGATTTGCATCAGTCTTTAAGATATGAACTGGTTCAGACAGAGGCCCAGTTGTCCAAATGCATTCAGGATGTTGTTCCAGTTTGCATAGAGGAAGCTTTGTTTGCATAAGGGAATTAGTATGGAGAAAAGCCATATTATCTCCTCATGCCACACCCTGCAACAATACTTGAATATTTCTTGATCACCCTTCAAAATGTTCAACTAAAATTGTTTTCCTGATCCATCATTTCCTCTCTTCTGCTTGTTCTTGATACTGCCTGCCGTCACTTCATCACATCTAGTTGACCTCAGCTCTGCTCCTCCAGTGATATTAGCCTCAGGCAGTCTATCTCCGCACTACCCTCTTTCCTGGTCTGTGATAAATTCCATAACAGTTTAATAGTTCAGAATAATTTCTTAAACCTCTGCTACTACTTTGCCTTCAAATCAGTCCCGTTGATACTGACACAAGTACCTGACTTGTCTCCTTTTTACCCTAAATTCTGTTCATCTCACGTGTTGAAAATACTTTCTGTCGTGGTACTAAAGTCCATGTAGTTTCTGGGTCCAAACTTCACAGGAAAAGCACAATTCAAGAGCAGTGACCACGCTTAGATCCAATATCCTCTCCGGAACAGCAAAGATCAAAAATCCACTACAATTGTGCTAAACTTTGAGCAATGGAAGTATAGGAAAATGAAGGAACCTGTTAAAAAACAAGCTAAAAGAAGTAGCTAAGAGAATGAAATCCTTATGGATGGCTTAGGGACTACCAAAAATCATCTTACTGAAAGCAGAGCTTCAGTGCATACTGTCTGTTGGGAAAAACTTGTGAAACAATAAAAAGAACCAAGTGTGGTGGAGCAGTGAGATAAAGATTTGGGAAGTAAAAGAGTTTATTAGAATTGAGAAGGCATCATTCAAAAAGCAGAAGCTGTATCCAAATGAAGAAAATAAAAAGGATCATAAACTCTGCCAGATTAAATGCAAAAATATAATTAGGCAGGCCAAAAAAAAAAAAAAAAAAAAGAGAGAGAGAGAGTTTGAGGAACAGTTGGCTGGAGCAATCAAAAGTAATACTAAATTCCTCTTCCAGCACATCAGAGCAAAACGCCTGCCAGGCAGTCTGTGGGGCCCACTGACAGCCAGGTTGAGTGCTCAGAGAGGGCAAGGCTGTTGCAGAAAAGCAGAATGAATACTTGCATCACTGCTTGCTGTAGAAGAAACTGAGGATATTTCCTCACTAGGAGCCTTTTTGGAAGGCAGTACTGCAGAGGATCCATCTGAAACATAAGTGGCTGTGAAAAGGCTATTGTAACATTAGCATAAGCGCTAACGAATTTTCTGGACTGAGTGGTATTTAGCCAAGAGATCTAAGAAAACCCAAGGAGGTAATAGCTGAATCACTAATAGGGATATATGATCTCCCACATTAACTTTTTGGGCACCGTGAAAACTGAAGGCTAGCAAATGTGATGTCAGGGAAGACCCAGAGACCTACAGGCCTGCAAGATAGTAACACTAGTGCACAAATTTGTAAAACCTACAATAAAGGACAGACTTTACCTAAGATACATGTCTAAATGCAATCTACATTGAAGAGCTAATGTCAGTTCTGTAACAGGAAAATCCGCCTTATAAAACCCATTAGAATGTTTGAAGTTGACAAGCATATGGGTCAGGTGAACCAGTCAAGCAAAGCACAACCGGATTTTCAAAATGCTTTTGACAAAGCCTCCCATGAATGACTTCTAAAGAAACTTAGAACTCATGGAATAAGAGGGAAGGACCTGGTAAGAATAGATAATTGGCCAAAAGACATGAAACTGGAGGTCTGTCCTTGCAGCAGAGCAAATACCCTTCACAGTGAAATAAAATGATGGACTCTAAGCTGACAATTAGCATTTGGGAGTGAGACCTTGAGGTTACAATAGACAGCTCTGTGGAAGCTAATGCTCATTGCTCAGCAGCAGTCAAAAACCCAACTAAAATGCCAGGAGTAAACGACAAAATAAAAACATAATTACGTCTCTGTTCCTCTGTAGTTTGAGTATTTTTTCAGCTAGGGTCCCCTCATCTCAAAAAAGGACACATTTAAGGTGTGAAAACCTCAGAGAAAGACCAACTATGATAAACTATGGAGCAGTTTATAGAGCTCTGAAAACTCACGAATGATGTGGAGAGTGAATAGGAAATGAGTGTTCACTCTCTGTCCACTGCAAGAAACAGAGTGTCAAATGAAGCTTTAGAAGAGCTAGACTTAAAGCAAACAGAAAGAGATGGCCCTCCCAGAAGAGGTATCTGTGCCACTTGGCACATCTTGTTCAGTATCTAAGCTGCCTGTTTTCTGGAGCAAGAACCTCATGCTATTCTGTACCTACGTCTTCAGGTCCAGAGTACTTGAATTGGACTTTTCGGAGCTATTGGTACAAATAATTTATCATATACATTCAGCCTATCTCATGAATGTGTTGATTACAGACTTAGGGGTCAGTTCATAATAGGAAATTTCACTTGAGCAAAGCACTAGACCAATTCATAGCTTCCAGTTCCCTCTTTGCATGAATTCAAAATCATCATAATACTATTGGTCTTCAGGAAGTTGTTTCAGTTCAGTCCAGGACTGGCCAACATGTACAACATGATGTACTTCAAGCATGTGTAGTAAGAGTATATGCACATTGCTTAAGGTAGCCATTTCCAGGGTGTCTGCTTGGAGAAAGACCTGTTTTCATCCTGTCCAGAGACTACTTTCATTATGTTCTGCTTTTTCATTATCCTCTGCACTCCAATTTCTTGTATCATCTTTTTATTTTGGAAGGTAATGTAGGAAGTCTATTCCTCTACCAGATGTGGTCCAACACAACTGGAAGAGGGACTCCACTCTAGATGCAATCCTGCCTAGAGGAGATAATTGACTTTCCCTGACTCAGAGCTAACAAGAAGTTGTTAAACTTTACCTGGTGCTCCATGGGATTGCACTTTTGTTGAAGACTGGGAGAACTTTCAAAAGAAAAGGGAAGATGTCCTCTCACAGCCACTGGTGCAGACCCAGAGTCACGCCAATGATATCACGCCAGGGTTTACACTGATGCAGGATTCAGTCTTGAAAGCTAGTTCTGGCTGATGCACCCTCACTGTAAACTGCATGATACCTGGGACTGTCAGGCAGTTTTCACTTCATTTGCACAGAAGCAAATGAGACCAAGATTAGATGACAATTCCAAGCAGAAAGATAGTGAGGTACATAAGCAGAGGCTGGTTTTATCTGCAAAACAAAACATGTCAGGTCTATTAAAGAAAAATAAATTTTTCTTTTGCAGTTCTTCTGGTGTGATGCTAAGAACTAGCATAACTAAGTCTCATATATCTGCAACAGCATAAAGAAGAGAGTTCCCAGCAACATTGCTTTCCTGATGACTGAAAAGCAGTTCAGTGTCTACTGGTTCATATACCTGCATTCTTCAACACATTTAAAAGTATGAAATATTTACATTAATTACATTAAAAATTGTATGTAATGGATTCCTCCTTTCTTTCCCTAATAATTCTGCTATACAAGCAAGATCAAAACCTGTAATCTTGCTGCAATGACCATACCATTTGCTTCTGTTGAATTTCCTATACAATATTAGCAAAGACAAATTATTTTTCATTGTTTGAATAGAAAACTGGTTTACACTTCTTTCAAATTTCCTTAGTATCACTTTCATCAAAATAGAAATTATTCTAGCAAAGTAATAAAATGAGAGGCTCCACATAGAGCCTGGTTACCTAAACTCTATATTCTTTCCTTTTTGGCTCATGATATATAGCCAACCTCACCACCTTGCAGGATTGAGCTCTGGACATGTGCATAGGCAGAAAGACAGCAATTTCTCTAGAAGTCCAGTTCTTGGGATTGGATTGAGGTTTTGACACAAAACCTGTCTATCTGGCAGTGCATCACTGTGTGAACTGTGAAGCGATACTGAGACCTGGTCATGAGCTTTTTTCCCTTACCTGAAGGTGCAGTGGCTGACATGGCAACGTGAGCCACATCTGGCACTTAGCCTCGTCCATCGCTGGGGCAGCCATGCCTTTCTGCAGAACTAGGAAAGGAGACAGATGCCTGCCTCGCTGCTGCCTGACACATCTGCAGGCAGGGACCGTAACGAGCACAGAAAAATTGCTGTCCCCACTGTCCTGGTACCAGCTGCAGGGGTAAGCAATGCAGGGACACCAGGATAGCGCAGGGAAGTTCTAAGGACCCACTTCTCGGGAGGGACGTACAGGGCAAATGGTCCACTTAGGGAGAGGGAGAAGCTGTCCCACAGATGTGGAGTGCAAAGAGCCATGTCAGGTGTTCTCTGTCTTCAGAGGCTGCAGCCACAACAAAAGTATCTGGCATTACACATACTTAAAACAAAATGAAAACTAAAGTAGTCTGTACGAACCCAGTGCATAAGATGAATTCTTCTGAGTAGCATAAATTAAAGTCACAGGTAGCGGGCAGCAGGAATGGTCGAATGCCAGCATTTCACCAAAAAAACAACCTGAGTTACAGCCTCTAGGTGGTAAGTCAGCCCTGCTGAAGCAGAGATTGACAAAGATTTTAAGGCCAGCAAGAACTGCTACCATAATCACGTAGCCTGACCTCCCGTGTAACACACACCATAGGATTTTTTCCAGCAGTCCTGCAGTGGTAACACCTATTCTTCGCTGCTGCAGGGAGGGCTCCTTAACAACCCTATTTCAAATTAACTCTCAACAGGACTCTGGGGGGAACGGACAGATATTAGACAAAAAAATTGTTTGTTTCTCCAAAAAGAGCAGTAGGGAAAGCTGTTGCTAATGGCTAATGTAGGACCACATCACTGGTACCCAGTGGGCATCGGGCAGTCAGGCTCCGGCTGAGCGGTGAAACCAGGGCAGCAGTCACACTGCGCTGCGGCAGGACTATAGCCCTTTCCTACTTCCCTGACATTCATGTTGCCTTCCTCTCTCCCACTGAGTATTATCATCACAGAGGCTGGAGTTTGAATGTGTTTAATGCTTTCTTAGCCACAGATCATTAGCAACCAATTCCACTTTCCACTAAGTCCCAATTGTTTTTATACAATACAGGACTCCTTTTTTTCTCTCCCCTACCCTCTTCTTTCTTCCTCCTCTTTCCAATTTTCTTGTGGTAAAACAGTCCTGCCTGAAAGCAATAAGCTCCTTTCAGAACTTAAACCCTAATGGCAGGCATTTGGAAAAGAAGCTCTAAAGGCACCATTATTCTTCACTTCGGCTTCACTGCTGGCTCACTGTCCATATGCATAATGCCAAGCTTTTTCCCACAAAAGTAGCAGTCCTCAGATAGCCACAACTCCAAGTTAACTGCTCTGGTTTATTTATTCCCGGAGGAAGCTAGCGAACTCTCAGGACATTTGGGAGGCCATCACGAAGTCAGTGAGCACTCAGCTAGGTATGGGAGGAATATAAATGAAGCAGTGACTTAGGCAATTGTACCCGCCAGGAACAGCTATTCATGCTTTTTGGATATTCCCACTCCACCCCAATGTCCTCTCTTCCCTCTCTACCAAACCTTTTCTGGTTTTTCTGGTTTCCACAGCTCTGTATCTCAGTGTTCACACGAGGCCTGAAACAAGACTGCAGCTTGTCATTGCTTTTCCTGTCTCTGTAGAGCTACAGTATCCAGAGCAGGAAGAGACAGTGATCCACTCGCACTGCTCTTGCTTGCTCTCTGTGCAAGCTCCAGCCATCCATTAGCTCCCGACCGGCAGCTGTGAGAAAGTGGTCTGCACCCCTGGCAGGTGGGCTGCTGGCTGGGCTAAGTAGCCAGATGGTTACCCAGATGGTGAGCCCCACTTCCACTGTTGTCCTAGAAAGAGTAAAGAGCAAATGACAGGGCTCACCCATCCCTGGAGGGACGGTGCTTAGAACTTTACCATAGGTAAAGCCCTCAGGTTGTCGGTCCTGGGCAGGGACAGGACTCCACTGCTCCTCACCACTGTCTTTGCAGCCGCACGCTTTAGGAGGCACATAGCCTCTGCTGTCCACAGCAACCTTTTTCCAAGAGAAAGCCACAGTGATTGGGTGGACAGAGTAAGGAGATGTTGCCTCCTCCACAGCTGCTGCCCCATGGTACCAGTAAGTGCCAGCCCAGCCACCTGCAGTGCCACGCCAGGCCATGCCCTGCCACCAACAAGGAACCACCACACATTCACTGCTGGTTGTCCTGAGCAGGGGCAACCCTCCAAAGAGTGTGGAGGAATAAAAAAGAGAGTAAAATCTCTAACCCCACCACAGCTAACTGTCAGTGCCCATCCTCACACTTTGTGCAGAAGCCCCCTGCAACACTGTGGGTCCCAGTGCAGAGTCCCTGTTGCTGCAGCCCAGAGCCTCTCATCCTTTAAGCCTGGCATAACCCACCAGAAAACAGGTGGCAGACCATTGCAGTGAGGCATTAGTAGCTGTTTGACATTCAATCCATCCTTAAAAGAAAGAAAACCGTGCAAAGGAGGAAATTGGCCCACACCCTGGCGATCAGCGCGGCAGGACGGGCTGCGCCTGGGGAGGTCTCGGCTGTTTGTCCTGCCAGAGAGCTGGGGCTGCTACCCCTCCCCAGCCCAGAAGCACCCCAGCACATGGTTATTGTCCATCCCTGGACCGCTGATCCCTGCTTTTCCCATCAATAGGGATGTCTGTGTGCCAGGGGAGCGGGGCTCCTCGCAGCCCTTGCTCAGCTGCCGGGCAGTGCTTGAGGAGGGGTACGGCAGGGCGATGTTGGGGGCGAGCAGTGGGGCAGCATCCCTCCAGCTGCCAGAAGGATGGGGTGAGAGGCAGGCAGGAGCACAGGGATCTGATGGAGGCAGGCAGCCCAAATCCTGCCCACCTGCCGGGGCGCGACGCCAGCTGCAGCCCAACAAGGGCCCCATTGATCCTGCCCACGCTGTGGGTTTCCCTGCCTCCGGACACCCGGCTCGGGACACCCCACTCAGAAATTTTCCTCAGTGGTTTGCTAAGGGTTTCTCCCCAAAGAATCACGATTTAATTGCTGTTATTATCTTCATAAAGCTGTCCAGAGTGTTTTTCCAGTGGTTATTTAAAGCTTATCTAAAAGATACTGATAGCAGTGGAACGCCTGGTTAAAACTGCAGTCCCGGTATGCCAGTAGCAGAGTGTGGTAAAAATAATAGGTCTCTTAAATCAATCATCACCTTTCTCTAATTTATTGTCTTGTTGTATTTTTGTATCCATGCATGCATGTACAGAACATCATTACAAAAGACATGCAGTTAGAACCTCTATAAACAGACAACTGCTGAGTGAGTTACTATCGGTCTTTTGTGGGAATAAAAAGAAACTTTGGCAAAGACCAAAAAACACACATTATCATTATCACTGATGAGAAACCTTGATCTAGAAAGCAAGCTCTCCAAAAACATGTCCCTAAAACATTGTTCATGTTGCTGATGAAAAATTGTTTAAAAACCTCTCAATCAGTAACAGATGCAAAAATAACACTATGAATAATATGAATGTTTTGTGGAAAAAAACAACTGCACAGGATATCATTAGGTGTATACCCTATATATGTTTTTCCTATCTTGATTTCATGTAGAGAGAAAAGCTGGAAGCACAGAAGAAGTGATAAAATGTGTTTTTAATAGGTGGAAGATTTTTTTTTCATGCAAATCCCTTGTTTCATCATATTGTTAGTGACTCATGCATAAAGACTTAGAAATCTAAAGGAGGAGATGAGACATCTCAGAAACAGATATGAGCAAATAATTCACTTCAGGATAGTTGTTTTCTCTTTAAATCAACTCTGTTTTTTTTATTTGAAGAAATTGTCCACAAACAGGTCATTCTCACTATGAATTTATTCCTATGTTCCTAATTGCCCCAGGGGTGGTTTGCAAAAACAAACTTTAGACAATGAATTTACAAACTGATCATTTGAAATGTTTACTACTGTGAGTTGCCAATCATTTGGCATTAAAAATTCTATGTATTATTTCTACTTTCTAATTCACTCCCTGATTTGCAAAGTCAAGTTCCTGGGGAAAAAGCAAGAAAAGTATCTAGCAGAGTTTTGAAATTCTTAGGATCACTTTGGATAAAGATAAAGGATAAGAAAAATCGAGGAATTAAATGTCACTTCAAGTCTTTTCATGTCCTCCTTCCACACAAGCACCACAACCCCTCATCACTCAGCCCATTACCTGCAGTCAGAACCCCAAGCAGTGCATTCCTTCATAATCCATCGAGGGAGAAGAGGTACATCACATTTATGGACTAGTGAGTTCTGTATGTCTTCTCCATTCACATCCTTCCCAAGCCGTTTGTGCTGGAGAGCACCTATCTGCCAAGGATCAACCTATCTCTGCTCTGGTGTGTTTGATTACCCATGTTCCTGGGGCCAAGCTTTCGAAGGACATTGGGAGACCTACCCCTGCCCGTTCCACACTGTGCAGCACCACAGATAACTTCACACATTTGTTTGTGAACATTGTGAACTGACCTCAGTGGTCTCCCTCCCCCATCATCTACCATCTCCAGAAATCCCCTTTAGTAATTGGTTTTGTGCTGCTTGAGTTCCCTTTAACTCTGAAGTATGCTTGGTAAAGGAGCTGTTGAATCTAAGAGACAGAGCTAGACAGAGCTCTTCCAAAGATAGGCGACTCTCCGGGCTGCAAGGATGCTGGGAGTGGGCCATGGCCCCTTCCTCTACTTTTTCTGTGTATAGCCCAAGGAAAATTGGACTTTCTGTTCTGGCTACACCAAAACTGAGGCAGCAGTGTGTGGAGAAGCAGCCACAGGTAATGCCAGTAGTTTTACAATCACCATTTCACCCTTTTGATGGCATCTGGGCTGTAGTCCAGCCTTTCTGAGGCTTTTGTTCTCATTGCCTGAACCAGCCCTATCCAGCTTATCTTGGGCCTTTTGCTTTAACCCTTGCCTTTTGCTGACCTTACCGTGACTTTTCTCCATACCCTGCTCTTTAGCAATTCAATGTTGCCCATCCTTCTGTGAACCCTGCAAAAGAACTAGTGAAGAGTGACTAAAATGCCTGAGATTAACTACTTGGATATAGTTACTCTAGTGAGAGATGTTGCTGTAATATCTGGTATAGAGAAGAAAATATCACAGAAACATTTTTTCCCCGTGGAGCAGTTTCATTACCCTAGCACATCTTTTGAAGCCACGAAAATGCCTATACAACAAAACTAAGAGAGACCTATATTATGAGAGCATCAAATCTGGGCTGGTTACAGCCTTCACCTTACCCCAGAATCATTTGTCACACAGGTTCCTCACGGTTTGTTCTTGCAATGGAGTATGCCAAGGAAGTGAACTGGGGAGCAAGAAAAGAAACAAGAATAACTGTTACAAAAGCCCACACCCCACCGTCCTTTGTGAAGGAAGTCAAATACACCCCACAATAATATCAAGAAGGGACCAGAAAGTTCATTGATCCCAGACAGACCCATGTCATCCCTCCTTCTTGAACAGAGACTAGGGATTTAACAGCACCATTACATCAAGAAGAGTTCTCCCTACCAATAAATGTATTCCTCTTCTAGTGCATTGAAACAATTAGGTAATTTCCTTCTCCTTCCCTACAAATTGAATCTCTCAGTAGCTCAATTTCTGCAAGTCCCATTGTTTTCTCAAGCACGTCGAAAGTAATTTTGCTGAGCTTCCATACTCTACAAGTACCCAAGCATCTCCAGCACCTGAGCATTCAGCGCTACAGCTATTTCTTGAGTAGTGCTTGGACATGTTTCAAGTTGACATTTTAGATTGCATAACTCCTGGCGCAGCACCGCAAAGATGTCTCCTCCCATTGCATCAGAGAGTGACCTGCTGTGGCAAAGGCTATTACTTCCTATAAGACTATCGAGTCCGTGGTGCCTCATCAAATTATACAGATACCAAGGAGAGAAAAAGTAACCGCTGCGTGCTCCGGGCTCTGAACTTTTCAGTACAACACATCTGGAGAGCCTTCATCTACATATGCGGCTCTAATGCCACATCTCCTTGGCAAACACTGCCTGCATTGAATTCTGCTAACATAGGATGACAGACAAGTAACAATAGGAGCTACGTTGACTCGGTGCTTGTCTCATCCTAACATAAAATACTGTGTGACGGACTAGCCACAGCTGCACGCTTACAAAGAGCAGTCTGTGGCTTCTAAGTAAAGCAGCTGAGAAGTTAAAAAAAAAAAATAAATCTCAGCTTCCCCCTCCCCACTCATTTTCACACACGCATGTTGGATCTGAGGCCAAAATCTGATGACTAAAGTAGGCATCTAACTAAGAGTGACTTGATTTTTGGGAGGTACTGAGCATTTGCATTGTCCAGGGACTTTACTGCTTCAAAATACTGTTTCTTGGGGAGCACACAGGCTCCCCAAGAAAATTTAGTACATTTGAGCAGGTGCCTTAACACTAGGGTTTTTAATGGCTCAATCTCTTAATTTGTTCATCTGGAAACAGTTTAATTTGGGAGTATAGACAAATGAATACTGAATAAAAAGTAATTTAAAAAATCTAAGATTGAATGTCTGGTTTCTGTAGCATTAACCACACTGACCACCACTGTGGGGGCAGGTATTACACACTGCAGTAAGGAGGGGGGAATAGCAGGCTGTGCCGTGGCAGGACCACTGTCATATTAGTGTGACACAGACCATGTGCTACAATGGGCAGCACTAATACTAGAACCCACTCGACTCTTGGAAACCCTTCCCCATGGAGCTCACTGATAGTAAAGACAGAAGCTTTCCAAGTCAGGGCTGGTCATCCAGAAGCCCAGGGATGCTAATGAGGAAACCCCCACTGGGCTGGGGATCCGTTTGAGGCAAAAAGAGGGTGGTGTTGAACCCAAAGGGTGAAATGCAGTCATCTCCTACCTTCTTTTCCCTCTGCTTCACTCTGCATCTTGCTTGGGGCTAAGGTGGCAGGAACAGACTAATGCATGACTTCAAGGGATTTGAAGAGAGTTCTTAACTATTTAAAGAAAGCTTAAAAAATAGTAATTCCTAAGTGACATTCTGAGGCTGGTCACTGAAGGTTATGCAGGGCTATATGCGAAGTTGTATAATCCTGTTTTTCAAATGTCAGCAGTAAAAAAGTAAAATTCTCCTTTTGGCTTTCTCCAGCCCCTGAGTAATCTGATGCAGCACAAATCAATATGTTCTTGAGACAGCGTTCCATGGAAAATGTAAATCGTAATGTTATCTGATATTTGGGTTGTACAAACTCAAGCAAATTGCAGAAACCATAATCCCAGGCTGTGAATCACTGCTGCGGATCTAATCACTACCACTCTTTTCTGTCCACCAGCTCTGCCGTTTGCGAGGCAGTGGAAGTATGGATTACACATGACTTGTGCTTTTCACCACTAACATTCCCTGATGCTAAGAAACAGTAGTGTGACCAAACAGTTAATCAGAAGCAAACCATGGTAGCTACTTTCACTCTCCTTTGTGCAAATATCCTCACCTCTTCAAGGAGAGAAGGTGTGGGAGTTCACAGCCAGCACACATCTTCCTCTACTTTTTAAAGCAGGAACTGTCACAGGGGAGCAGACTGCTCAGGAGCTGTGATTAGAAGGAAGCTTGCTAACGCAACAAATGGTCGACCAGACAACACAAACCAACAGATGCCAAACTATTTGAAGCCTGATACAGAACAAAAGGCCTGCCTCCTCAAATGAGGGCCAGGGCTGCAGAGCCCAGACAGAAACACATACCAGCTGGCCAGCCATGCAGAATAAAATCCCCCAAAGACCGGTTTCATCATAAGCAGCAGCTGACTGATCACGATTGACGGGATGGCTGAGGAGGGGGCTCATTCCTCGGGTTCCTCCCTCCCTCAGTCTCGGTCAACATAAGCTGCCACTTTTGTCATGGGTGCCTGCAGTACATGTTTGCATGACACGAACTCACGTTCATGGGGAATCAGACCTATCTTTTGGCACAGTCCACCATGAGGCAAGATGAAATTCCTGTTTTAAGCTGCCAGAAACCAGTGAAGTCAAAATCTCCACATCCCAACGTGCACCCTAAGCTAGTCTATAGGTGCTTGGGGAATGTGGGTACATCTGCCTCATTTCTGCTGGGATTGAGTGGTGCTTTGACACATGGCCATTACCCCATGGTGACAAAAGCATCTAACATCACATGTCTGCATTACTGTGCCCATCTGCATCGTGGCGCCATTGCTGCTACAATTTTAGGCCCTGCATTAGCCAACAGAGATGCAGGGCCTGAAGGACCATACCTGTACTTTATTAGTGCCTTCATGAGGCACTTTTCAAGCAGACTACTATAGACATTTTAGTGGTTCAAAGAGGGAAGTCTCACAGCCAACACATGATACAAGACAGGAATTCAGAAGGTCCTGGGAAGAAAGGAAAGCCACAGAGTCAGAGAGGACTTACTCATAAGGTGAGGACTTCGAACCGGAATGCAGCAAAATCCTCTGATGTGAACTCTTCTTCAGAAGGCTAGCAGGCTTCTTCAAACCCACCCAGGCTGCTAATCTGAACGTAACACCCTGAAAAGTCCTTGTGAAGCAAATGACTGGACAAACCAGCTTAGAAGAGAGGAGGATTTCTGACAGAAACACACAAGCAAGGAAGGGACAGTCAGCTGGAAAGTCTGATTCTGTATAATGGCGCTAATAAAATTAGGAGACTCACCCAAAGACTTCCCAGAAAACAGAAAAGTCAGCATCCGCATGCTTTTTGGTTTGCCTGTGTGCTGTGTACAGCTCCATGTTTACATACAACCCATCCACTTCTCTCCTTAGAAGACCCACACATTTAAATGGTTCTGTAATTATATTTCTTCATAGCAGCAGACAGTTTTGAAAAGAATATTAGACAAGCTAAGGGAACAAAGTCTTCTTGGACTGTTTCCCATCCCTGTTATTTTCATTAAAAAACAGGGAGAGCACTGGTGCACTGAGACTACGGCTGTTTGCACTATGTGCCTGACTCAGGAAACAAGCAGTTTGTTATTATGGTTATTTCTGGCAATTCAGGCCATTACTGCTCCGAAACATAAAGCAATTCCGATTTCACCTCAAGTACTAGTCTACAGATTCAAAATGCATGTGCTAAGTCTTAATCTACAGGGTGTCCCACCTGACTGACTAGGAAATAAATCCGAACAGAGCACAGCAAAAAATTACAATAAGTTGCCTGCATCACTTCAGGCCATATTCATCAAGTGATGGCTTATGAGTACTGCATACTGAAAACACACAGAAGCTGGGTATTGTGAATTCTAAACCACTGCTCATCATTTCCCTTTACCTCAAGTTCCTTAAAAAAAGGCCAGATCCTCAGCTGCTGTCAATTAGCAGAGTCTCATTCAAGCTGATGCTGCATTAAACAGGCTAAAGATGTGTGCCCTGACTCGAGCAGAACAGTTTCTCCCCCACACTTACAGGGGAAAAGCTCAGCTTTGTTTAAACATTCAATTTTACAAAGGCTTTAAAATCCACATACACACAAAGATTGCTTGGAAATTTTGTGGGTGTCAGCGTAGGTTGTGTACACCAGATTTGAGGACATTTATGTAAGTAGCTCCTAAGAAGTGGAGGGTTTCAGTGGCCACAAATTGTAGCTATGTTTCTCGTCTCTCCCTCCACATTTGGGTCTTAATCACTTAACACAAGTTGCTCTATGGCATCCATTAATTTTTCAGAAATAAAATGGGAAGCAGTATCCTTAAAATCAGCATTTTAATATCATATGTTCCCACTCCACTGCCACAGCACTTGTCCTCTGTGCAGCTCTCCATTATCATTCATTTACCCAGTCTTCCCTGTTGCCTCCTTATAACCACCTCTGCTTGTAGGGCAAGCTAGCAGCCCTACGACAATCAAGGCAGCTGTGAAGAAAAGGCTAAAGTGGGACTATTTTCCATATTTCAGCCTAGAAATCTACATGATTTATTGAAAATATACCAGGTAAGTTAGTAAGCCTGTCCGTTACTGTAGGATGCAGGTTTTCAGCCTAAAATGTGGGAAACCCCGTATTAAATGAGAAGTCTGCCAACCCTAGGAGTTCACCCATAAAGTGGATTACTCTGTGCAGTCACAGAGGTTTTCTAGACTACTCATTTTCACATGAGCTGATAGCTCAAGGGGATGTTCAGACAGTGCTTGATGCCTTTGAACCTGACCTACAACCAGCCAATGTCAGTTCAAACCTGACCATTGGCAGAAAACGAGGAAAAAAAGGAAAGAGGAGCAAAGCATGTTGTCATGGTCTGCCTCTGTCAAAGGAGTTTGTAGTTTGAGAGAAATCAAACCAGCAGAGCAGAAAGCTCAGATAGCACTGAAGATAAATAAATAAAATGTGTACCAGGGAGGGGAGAGAAGATTGGAGCTGTGCAGGGAGGCAGGGGAGGTCTGGGAAAAGGGCAGTGGAGTGGCAGGGGAGGAGAAGAGGGACAGAACTTGGACCAGCACAGCCATGCTCACAGCCCTACCGAGGTCCAAGGCAAGAAAATGAACGCCTCCCTCTCCTCCCTGCCTCTTCGCCATCCTCACTGGGACCTGGGCAACCCTTGCCCTAAGTCCCATCTAGTGAAGGAGGTGACTCCGTCATTCCTCATGGGAGCCAGCAGTAGGGAAGACCTTTCCTCTTTCCTGGTAGCTGCTGCAAAACACAGAGTTTGAGAATGAAAATGCACCAGGTCAGTGCACAGTGTGCCAAGCACTGGCAAGGGGCTGGGAAGGGAGGCACCATTGACTGAGATGAATGCAGGAGTTTACACTCCTCACATCTCCTGTTTCTCTGCAGAGGGTATTTTCATTCAGCAGAGTACACCTCATGGAGACGAACAGGTTACTTCACACTTCTTAAAAAAAATCATTCTGCTTAAAGGTCAAGAGTCCAAAATCCACACACTCAATTGGATTTCCTTGAAACTAATAGCGCAACATAAATTTGCCATCCAAATACATAAACTTGCCATCACCTGAGTGATTTACAAAATGCATTGCTAAAAAACCAAAATAAATAGTCTCCCTGGACATTGAAAGATTGTTGCTGGGGGCATTTCTTTGGAATCAAACTGGCTCCAGTCAAAACACATAGGAACTCAGTCCCACAGAGTCCATCACTGCTGGTGCGTGGTGCCTGTCACCTCCTCGGCAGGCAATGTGGAGCTGGTAGCTTGGCAAAGGCTTCAACACTGCAAGGAGGATCGAATCTCACTGGGATGGAGTGGTCCTAGCAGGGTGTCCACTTGGCTGCTCTGGTTGCCTCTTCATGTCAGCTGGAGGCTGGGGTCTTGTTCCTGTAAGCCAACCATTCTGATTATTGGTCTCAGCATTTGGGGGTTGCCAAATGACATAGGAGTCATTCTTCACCCTACTCTGTGGATGTAGGGGGGCCTGGAAGGGTCCTGACGCCACTTTCTGCTGTGCTCAGAGATTGTCTGAGGGACAGCAAGAGAAATCAAGGTGAAAACCATAAGAAGTCAGGCAATGCATGTTAAAAACACAGTTCCTCCTTCCCCAGTGGGGCAGGGAACAGACTGGAGCAGGTTGATAGGCTGGCAAGGAAGGAATGTGATAAAGCAAGCCTGGCTGAAACTGGTGCAGGGGATTTCACAGATGGGTGACATACAAGGAATGCAAGATCTACTCATATGTGCAGTTAAATAACCCCAGAAGCATGCAGAACTCTAGCAGGCGGCTGCCTTTGATGCATATATAGCAATAGGTGCCAGCTGACAAGGAGTTATTGGCTCCTAAAATACTCATGGATTAAGAAGACAGGAAAGGAGGTGAGCTGGAAGTCATAGCCAACAGATATGCATGACAGCAGGTTGGAGAAGGAAGAAGATTCACATGTTTAATGTGGCGTTTTTTTGTTACACGGCTGTCACATTAATATTTATGGAGCTAGGCCTGCTCGATGGTTTCCCCTCTCTCCACACGATAGAGGACAAGACCTCGGCACTTATCACAGTGTGACCAAGTGCCCAAGAGTGGGGAAGAAGAACACAGCAGCCACACAGCCTGTCCACCCCAGCCATAGCAATGTTTCAGCTGCTCCTGTAGGTAAGGAGGCACAAAAGAGACTCACTTCCAGTTAAAGTATTTCTCTTTCATTAAAAGGCAAAGAAACTGGATGAAGACTGCTCACACATTGTAAAGTTGTTTACAGCCAAAATGACCTTCCTATCTTGTTTAGTTTGGGGTCAATTTGAAATAGCAATCTAAAAGGGAAACTTTCCATAACCTATTGCCAGTTACTTGAATCAGTGATTTCCAAAATGTGGGCCACAGACAGCTGGTTGGTCACATGTGGCTGGCACTCCTCCCTTCTCATTGCTACTTCAGCCCAAGCACTGCTAAAAATACAACAAATGGTTTCCTAATATTGCATTCTCATGTGATCACCAGCTAGTGTTGAAATGGGGATGTAAGAAAACTGAAGACACGAGAGGTGGAAGAGTGGTCCTCCCTCTGCGTGTCAAGAGATGGTAAAAGATGGATCACTTTGAGGGAATTTGAGCTGCAAAACCAAATTCCCGCATAAGAAAGAATGCAGATATGCAAAACAACTGGATGTACTGGGAATAAAATTTTGGTTAAAGCTGCTGAGAAGTGTGTAGATTGTTTTTATGGTTTGGTGTTTTTTTACATTTCCTTCTGTCTGCATCGGTAACCTCATCTTAACCTGGGACTACATACACTCTACCAAGGAGTGTGACTCTGTTCACCTAACATGCTGAGGACTGGGCCCCAGGGCATGCTGTCAGACACCCAGTGGTACAGATGTCACTTCAGAATATGCAGCTCCTGACAGACTAGTTAATAAACATCTGTGCCATCTGAGCAATACCTCGTTTTGCTATTTGGGCACCTGATGTTGTGCTGGGCAGCTACAGAGCAAGCTGCATTTTGCTTGTAGACAAAACCATCCACCCGCCTGCCAGTGCCCCAGATCTGCAGGCCATTGCATGACCCAAACATTTCTGACTTCTTCTGCCCGCAGAAAAAGTGCTCTGGGCGGGATGCAATGCAGTGCAGCTGCCTCGAGAAGCTTCTAGATCAAGTCAGTTCTTTAGGTATTTTGTATCAGCAAAAAATGGGAAAACAGGCCTACCCAGTTTTCCTGATAGTGTAAGGGATTCCAAGGAAGCGTAGGGTGGGAGGGGCTGGGGGGTGGGGTTGTGTAAATCTGTTAAAATAAATTTAGAAAAAGGACCTGAACCAGTGAAGGCTCAGTTTCTGTTCCCCGCCTGTCACTTAACATTTGTTGTCCTCCACAAACGTGGGTGGTGCCACTCTGAAGCCCCAGGGAGCCCAGAGCCTTACTGGGGCAGTTTATTTGGAGCAGTGCACTGAAACACAGGCTGTAATGCCCTGCGGATCCATGACAGCAGATTCCAGACAGGCCAGGATCCTTGGGAAGGCTGCGTGGTGACATCACCCACCTCCACGCCAAGAGGGATCCGGGAGCTGGTTCCAAGAAGGTCTGGGGCAGCAGGCAGGACAAATAAAGCTCTCACACGCTTTTCGGCCAGGCAGCTGCATGTCGTTCAGCAGGAAACTCTTTGTACTATGTGACCAGGTCACAGACATAAACAAAAGGGCACTGAGAAACAAAGTCAACAGCTGGGTTCTCATGTCCATCTGTGTCATATTCATGTCACGAAAAATCAAATGCTCACAAGAGGAACTTGACATCAAATGTGCATGCTGCAACATTTGCTATAAAGGGAACAGTAAAACATTCAAAAAAAGTCACGCAGTTGCATAAGTTTTACTACTGCTAAAACAATAGCTGAAGGGTAAGTTTTCAGCGAAAAGTAGGCAGGAATTTAACCATGCTGCTTACAGTGATCCTGCTGAAATGTCTCTAAAAGAATGCAGGAGTGGAAGAACTGGCCTATTCCTTTTAAGAGAAATAAACCAGGGGAAAAGAGCAGCAAAAATTGAACAGTTGCTTGAGAGAAATGAGGGAAAGCACGTTAGGATCCTCCAGGCCACTTCTAAAAGAGACTTCACCCATCATACGGGATTTCACTATTCAACTTCATTGAGAAATATGGGTTATTGAATCCCCAAAAGGAATCTGATGAAGTTGGAAAGGAAGAAAAGTCACTGTAAAATGACAGCGATGTGTTGAGGGGAGAGGTGGGAGCAGGCTCTCGGAAACCATGATGCCCAGTGTTACTGCTCACTTACCTCCACAGCACAACAATGAAGGGAAGGAAACAGACTGGAAGGACATAGCTTGGAAGAACCTGTTAAATACATTATAAAATGCACTGCTGTAAGACTGTTGTTTAATTTATCCAGATTTGTGTTTCATTCTTGCAGCAATACTCTTTCCTCCACCAATGAATGCATCAATATGAAAAATTTTATTGACTCTAGTAACAGCACCCTTTAAGTAAATGATGAGACTTTTCCTCCCTAACACAGGAGAGGAAATGGTGTTGGGTCCCATCCCCGTTCCTCTCCTGATTTCAGTGGCAGCCAGAGCAATAGGCTACAGCTTTCCAAGTACAACACACAATTTTTTGCAGCTGCAGGAAGAACAGTAGAGTCGTCTTCCTCCTCCTCACCAATGGAGGCCTGCACACCTTAGGGAAGCTTCCCAAGAAAATGAGGGGAAGAACATAATGACAAAGTAGGCTGGCTGAGTCAGCAACATCCTGTGTTTGAGCAAGCCCACATACCGCTTTGGCATGGAGGTGGGAGAATTTCTACCTAGCACATCCCTCTGGGGAGTGAGCTTCCCTATAACAACACCCTCTTGCAGGTGGAATTACAATTCATCCTTGGGATCAAACTATAGGGTTAAAAGCTGACAGAAACTCTGGTTCCATGGAAAAGGGCCTAAGTCTGTCAGATGGAGTAAGCATCTGTTTGTCGTCTTGCTGTTGGAATCAGATCTAACCTCCAAAATAGGGAAAAGTGAGGTGTTACCTAGGGCAGAAGGTGGCTGAGGAAAGGAAGCAGTCCAGACACCCTGAGGAGCCACAGCACCATTGCTTGTGCCTTGTGTGGGGAAAAGGAAGGGGAACAGATGCTCAAATGACTGTCCTCCATCTCCCCCTGAGGTCGGGTTCAAACCAGGTTGGTTGCTTCTGCAGGGAAGAAAACTGCAATATATTGCTGCTTCTGTGGGGGAGCTGCCCTCTGAGCAGAGCAGCCAGCTCCCTGTAAATTATCTTGTGCTTATCCAGGATGGAGGGCAAGTTTTTCTGGGCACTCGTGATCTGGCTGTGTATGAAATGGCCTGTTGAATCATGTTATGACAACCGTCAATCCCAAGACAGTTACAGACCAGTCCTCATCAACAGAGGTACTGAAATTTAGGAAGAACTTCAAGTCACCCGCTGAAGGTTACTGGCTGCCTTCTTGTCAGCACCAAGATTGGAATACCAGACTATTTGGCCTCCAGTCAAAGGTTCAGCCCCACCTATCCTATATATAGATTATTGTATCATATGCTCCCCCTTATTGCTATGCAACTGGGTGTCAGAGTAAAAACACAATTAAATACTGGACGTGGGCCCCACTGAACCAGATGTTGGGAATGTTTTTCTCCGTTGGTCTTGTCTAAAAAGTGGCCATGCTCAGTAATCAATGCTCAAGCTAATTTTACTAAAAAGGTTTTTGACCCTGACTTCTTAGGAAGGGAACCTGATACAATTTTCTCTTTGAAAAATCTTAGATAATTTGATTACAGTAGGAGCTGATTAAGCCTTTTTGAATCCAAGCCAAGTATTGCCTCAAGCTGAGGAAGAGGTCCATAAACACAATTGTTCCGTAGCCAATTGTAACCCTGCTTGAGAAGAGGCACTGGTTCTTGCCAGCGAAGCCTGGCTTCCTGTGCTCCTACTGCCATCACCTAGATGTCAGCAATCTTTAAGGAGTGCTCAAAAGCTTTTCTCAAAGCTCAGGATGATGGCATGGCTTTTATACCTGGTCTAATCCTCCCTTACAGTTCCTCAAATTGGTGGTCAAGATCCCAGTCTCACAGACATTATCTTTATATGTGTGAAATTGTTCTGTATGACAGCATCTTGAAGGCACTGAGAGACAGTCATTTATTCCTGATGTGCCCTAAGGCAACATCCTGGCTATAGTAAATCAACAGAAATTTGCCATTGACTTTGCTCAGGCCAGTCTTTTCATCTTAGGGGTCTTGATCATCCTGATGACAAATCAGGGGAAAATTTGCTCCAGGTTGGAGACTTGTTTTCCGCAGTGCCTCTCTCTTGCCTTATTATCACCAGTGAGTGAAATAGAGATATAAATTCACCCACTGAAGAGCCCTTCTTTCTCATGTTTTATGCTTTTGATCCATGCAAGTACCTAAAAAAATTGGTTTCCAGCTATTGGTTTAGTTCAGCTTCTTCAGCAACACAGGGAGAGCTGCCATCACAACGACCTGTGAGAAAGCAGGACCTCATGGTGGTACACTGCTTTCCTGTTGATATATTTCCCCCACTCTAATTTTTATACGTATGCCTATTTTAACTGTACATACACAAATACGGAATTTGTCTGTTTGGGACTTTACATTACTTTCATTACAAAACTGCGTAAAAAAGACAGCAAATCAATTTCATAGTCAGTGCTCACGCAGCAGGAGACAATTCATACTGACATCTGATACCTGCTGGCTGCTGCTTCCAATTATGCCAGATGCCGGAGAGCGGGGCTGTCGAAATAACAGTGTCGATGGTGCAATCAAACTAGTTAAGATTCTGGAAGTGTGTTGTGCTTGGTTCAGTGCGTCGTCAAATTCCCACCATAAGCAAAATAGTGACACCTACTCCTTTTTTGTTAACTTCTTAACTCGCAAAGAGATACACATTAATTCAATGTAAAGTTGCATCTTTGGATATATAGCTGAATCTGCCCCTAGGCTAAATATCAAAAGATTGGAAGGAATGGGAATGAAAAGTGAAATAAACATGATAAGGATTTATAATAATACATCCTTACTAGATCCTACTACAAGGCTGCATTACAGCCCTCAAGGCAAGACCATGTGTACTGCCTGCCCAGTGTCTTGCAGCACGCTAGGGAATGCGGCTGTCAACAGATCAAATTTGGTACCTTCCTGAAATCGGCTCACAGCTTGTCGAGCACAAGTAGCAGGAGAATAACAGGACAGGGTGTTGCGGAGGCATTAACTGAGAAGCAGAGCCAGAGAGGGCTACTTTGTGTGGAAGGCAGCAAGCGGAGCCACAGAGCAGCCACAGCCATATAGGCCGCCCTCATCTGAGCTCCCAAGCAGTTAAAAGAAAAGCAGAAGACCGTTGCGCTGGCAAAGCACATCCTCCTTCACAATGACTTCCATCTCACCAAAAAAGCCAACCAACTAAAAAACATTGCACACACATACACAGAAGGAAAACATTACCCCACACCTTCCAGTGCTTGTAGCATTCTCTGATCTTCCATGAAAAGATCTGCTGGAGGAAATGAGTCTTTCCTCTTCTTCCTTCCTTCCAGCAGGCTTCAAGGTAAGGTATCCCTCAGCAAGGAGCCTGCAAGGTTAAACTCGTCAGCCACTACTCTGCACTGCAGGTCATAAAACACATTGTCCAAAAGGCTGAGAATGGGAGCACAGAACACCAGCTTAGCACAGTTCACAAAAAGACTCCACCAAGAGCTCCAGTTGACCTTATCTTGTTAATTAGCACAGCCACAGGCTTTCCCCAGCAAATACTTCATAGAAAATTGTGAACTACACAACAAGGACAGCTATCCCTAGGATTAATTATGTTCCCTCCAGCACAGAGGATGCCGCTGAGGCAGGACAGTGGGACGTCCCAAGCTGACCTGCAACTTTTTGCACATGACCTCCCCAGTTGAGTGATATAATCACTATGGACACACAAATACAGAAAGACCTTCTAACTGGAGGCTCCCATCCTCCGGGAGAGACTGAAATGCCATTTTTGAAATACCTTTTTTTTGCAAGGAAAACATACATTGCATCACCCAACGTATGTGATCTTCATAGTCAGCGCACGGTTACCAGTTTCCATTCACAGACCAGCAAAGTGACTGCACATCTGTGGTGGCTGCACCTACAAACAGTAGTGAAAAGGCAATAATTTAAGCACCATACAAAAAAGCTCGATTGGGCTGGCTGGCTATAGCACCAGAAACATTCTGTTCTGAATTGGAAAAAATCTGCTAGATTTATAAGTAGATGGTCACATTAATGCTGTTAATATATTTACAGTAATCATAAATGCCAACGGATGCTTTAAAATGCTTTCATCAAAGATTTCTAAATCTGCTACATCTGTGTTAATCCTCAATTAATATGTTTTTAATATGCAATGGGGCTTTTATTAGCAGAACAAATAACTGTCATATTAAATCTAAATTAAATGCATAGTTGGGACTCTAATTTAAAATGTTACTCTTAAATCTTTCAGACAACAAGACTTATGGCTAAATTAATCTCAAATACTACATGTCATTGGCAATAATTTTATAAAGCACCAATGCCTCAGTCTTAATTACACGCCAGGGTCCTTTAACTTAAAAAGGGGCAAATTGAACAAAACTTTAGCCTCTTCACCCAGGCATCTCCACCTCCTTCAGAGGAAAATTCAAACATACCGGATAATGCATTGAATCTTCAAATTATATCCAGTTCTGCTCATTGACTTGGACAGGATAGTGTGCCAAAACTATTTAGTTAATTATGGATGTTAACCACTGTATTAGTGACATGAGGTAGAATCCATATGTCAGTGGCAGAATGTAACATATACATTCTTTGAACAACTTGTTATGATGAGATAAAGAACAACATATTCAGTTTAAGTACCTTGACTGAAACAAACTCAAGCATGGTTCAATTAATTACTTAACTAATTACTCTTGCTCCAATAACAGACATTGACTCTTTCCACATTACTATATGTTTGAATTTTAGACTTACTGATGCTAATAAAATTAGTACTTAACTTAGATAAACAGAATTAATGCACATCCAGGAGATACTCAGTGTTTAGCATTATCTTATTTTTATAGAATCAGTCAGTTGTCTGTCTTTATGCTTTCCAAATTATCTATCTATCCTTCCAAAATCACGGAGTATTTTTTTCTGGATATTTCCAATCCAAGTGTAGGTTAGTCAAAAATAGTTGGGATTGGGGAGAAGATGAGGCAATTCCTTTCACGAAAAATGTACATTACAAACTTTTGCAAGAAACACTCTAAAATGGAGATAGATGATGGCGTATTTTCCTAACTCAAAAACCTATTTATACACTGAAAAAAAAAGTTTCATTTCTAAAACATATGGATATCAGAGGAAACAAAATATAAATTTTCATTGTGTTCAGAAGCTCCACATAGGAAAAAAAACCCATTTTCATGTGAAAAACTATTTCTAACCAGATCCCAGTGATGTCAAAGACTTTCATTTTCCAGTCAAAATTTTTGACCCCTTTTAATAGACGTTAAAAGTGGTAAAGGATTTTACATGTTTATATCTGGTCCTTACACTACACCAACTTTCTTGCCTAGCATCTGGACACTACAGTTCATACTTTATTAAGAGAAAAAAAAAAAAAAACAAACACAAAAAACCAACAACAAAACAACAAAGAGACACAAGCATTTACTCCAACAAGATTATGTTATGACTAAAATTAAATTATAAGGAACAAGAGTAACTATCAATATGTGGATGTGTGGAAAAAAGCAAAAGGGCTGCAGTAATAAGATCACACAGGTAATTTCAGGCTCCAGTGCCTTACAGCTTCTGGGAGGCAGGACTTTGCCTGCAGAAGGAGTGACCAAGGAAGAAAGATCTAAGACTAGGCTGGAAATTTTTTTTAAAACTGACTCTTTCAATGTGTTTTGTCATTTATGCTCGGCCTCTCCCAGAGTTACACTGTAGAGGGAAGTGAAGATGAGGGAGAGGAAATAAAAGATATCTTCAAAAATTTGCTACCTGTTTGCAAACCTTGAAAGAGGCAGAACTGCATTTGTTTCCCGAGCCAGTGTTCACCTCATGCTTCCTTCAGCATGCTCAGACATCCCTAGCTCTTATGTACATATTTTTAGACCTCTAAAACACCGCTGAACCCTGATTAATTCTGATTAATTGTCCAAAGACTGAATCAATAATAAATGAGCTAATTACAACCAGTTGTCCCTGTGGGACTGTCACAAGGCTGATAAAGATCAGCCAGTTCCAGGAACAAGCCATCACAGATCCTTACTCTTCCCTAAAGAACAATTTACGTTTACACTAAACCTCAAATTGCCACTGATGGATAACATGCTAAATGTACGTACCTTAGTCTCTACAAGAATCATAAAATATTTAGCTCCACAGTATTGGCCAAAGGAACAGACAGAGAAGCAGCAGAGCTGTGCTCCTGCCTCTTTCTCTACCCTATGAGCTACATGGAGAACATAAAATAGGACAGTAGAGGAGCTGGACCATCTTCAGCCTCCTTCAATGCACAGAAGACAGTGTCTCCTATTGAAAAAATAAAAATGTATGGAAATATATAGGGAAAAAATAATTTTGAAATGTCATGCCCCAGTGTTCAGATATGGGTATGATAGATGTATAGATTTTCATGTCTTGCACATTGTATTGCTAGTATAAACCATGAAAGCAGTGAATTAAGACATAGAGGGGAAAAAGAGAGAGAGACTAGAAAAAGTGAAGGGGTCTCATGAGCCAGGAACTGTGAAACAAATTCACTGCTGTGGGAACAAAATCACCGAAGAGAGCTTCTTTTCAAAGGAGCTTTACCCACCTACAGCACGATGCAGCTTGGTCCATTGATTCTTCCCACCTTAAAGGAATTCCTAAAAGCTGAACTGCCAGTAAGTTCTCTGCCTCCAGGAAAAAAAAAAAAAAAAATAAAAAAAGAGAAGCATTACTATGAACAGCTTTCTGAGGTTTCAGATACACGCCAAGGTTACACATAGGTATATGATTGTTTGCAGTAACATATTGTTACTAACCAGCATCCTTTCCTTTACAGAAACCTTCAAGTGCTCCAGAGTTTTTAATGATGTGCTTTAACTGTGCTTCTCCATAGATGAAAAAGAGGAGAAGTAAAAGAACTCCTTCAGCAGTGAGAGCTGGAAGATCAGCTCAGTGGTGGAGCAGGAGCATTGCCTGGAGAATACCTGCAGAGCCCCTGTAGTGTCACTGTCCCTGGATGTGCACAGAAAGATTTGGAAACCTTTCCTTGCACATTTTTCTGTATGCATCTGTCCTCCTTCTAGCTCTTCCAGATGAGGAACTATCGTCCAGTGATAAGAGTTCAAGTTTGAGGGCTGGTCCAACTTTGTCACAAAACTGCTGTATGACATTAAGCGATAAAAGGAAAAAACCAAGAGTGCCATGCTTGGGCCTCAGGTTTCTCAGTACAGGTTTCATAACTACGGTTATGCAAATACCCCCAACATTTCTGTGTTCCCTTTCCTTGATATACATTCTAAATTTTAGGGATTCTCATAAGAGTAAATTTTAGGCAACTATTCTTTATCAATAGTTTATAATGAATTTTAGTTTATAACACCAATTGAAAGTTAAAAATATACAGTAAATATTACTGACCAGTGATTTTTTAAATCAGGCCCCTAGTCACATTGAGTTACTTATGCATCTGATCACCGTGATCACTATAAAGAGCAAGAATTTCTCATCAGTAATTCTTCACAAGAACTACCATGGAAGTGGAGGAAGCACTGGACTGGATTCCTCACAAAGAGAAAAAGTTCAAATCTGTAAAGGGAATTATTCATAGAGTTCATATACAATTTGGAAAAAACAGATACCTGGCAGAATATAGTCAGAGTAAATCTAGTTACTTCATAAACGCTTCAAGATCCTCAGTTGCCAGGTGCAACCATGATGCAAAATATTACTGTGATTCATTTTTTCTAATGGCATACGTGCTCTAAGAAGTTAAGCAAGTGTTTTGTAATAAAAGTTTCCAAGTGGCTATATACTCTGTATTTAACTGGCTCATAACCAAATTTATATTCAGAGTTCATGGTAGCAAATTTGGTATAAAATTTTAGATAGATCATAAAAAGCAAAAATAGGAACACTTACCTATATTCTGCCAAATTGTAGCAGTCGCCCTCATTCTTGGAGAGCAAGAAGTGGCTAGCATCTGACACTGCTGTGCAAAGGGTCAAGCATCAACTATACGGATCCCTCAATTTTACCCTTGGAGGGGAAAATAAGAATCTGGAAGACTCATTCATTTTTCCAGAGCAGGCATCCTTCCAGGCTTTTCTGGAAATGACATTCTTCTTTTGCTGAAGCCAATGAAGCTTCAGCAAGGAGACAAAAATCCCTCCTCCCAACCGATGCAGCCACTGGGACCTTTTGCACAGCAAGCACCTTTACAGGTGGACCAGCCACTGATGTCCCACATGTGGCTCCTCCACTGATAAGTGCAGAGCAAGCAGTGAGGAGTTTCTACTGAGGAGTGCAGATCAGAGGGAGTGATTTTCTTCAGCTTGTTTAAGGATTTGAAGACTTTTCCCCAGAGCCTAGTTATTGAGAAAAATAGCAAGAAACAAGAGATGCCACAAACAGTTTGTCAACTTCAGATCTTTCTGGCTTAAAGATGTTAGAGAGAGCTGTTTCCAGCTACATCAGGCCAGTGCAATGGTTTTACTGATAGACTGAGGAGGAACAATCTGTTCCAATTCAAATGCATTGTGTTCCATAGAAAGCTTGATTTTGCCCAGAAGAAATCCTACATGTAATGTTTTAACAGCATTAAATAGTGCCAAGTAGGTCAGACTTATTAGCATATACTGTATTTCCACAGAAGTAGAGACATGTGTAATAGTTTGGTTTGTTGATGTGGCTGGTTATTCAGAACAACCCAAAACCTCTTCAAGATGTGCTTTGAAAGCACAGAAAAAAATCTGTCTGCAAACACAGCTTTCCAAAAAACGCGGTTACTGTGGTGCAGACACGGGGTAAGTATCCCTGTGCCACAGATCGAGGAATTGAAATGCAACTTGTGAATTCTCTTTGAGATCATGGACTTTTTGCACATTGAAGCCCTCATGAATATTTGTTATAAGTCCTTGCCCTGTTTTTTTTTTTTTTTTTTGAGTGGTGGCTACATCTCTGTCTCAGAATAGATTGCTCAGTCAGGGCTATCAGCACTAGCATCGATCTTGACTTAGAGGAACAAAATTATAAAGAAAC
The DNA here is from genome assembly GCA_033628505.1 of Tringa tobata. NCBI lineage: Eukaryota > Metazoa > Chordata > Aves > Charadriiformes > Scolopacidae > Tringa > Tringa tobata. Next base: position 1,967,432 of record JAHREE010000487.1, read on the forward strand.
ATTTTTCTCCAAGGGCTTTGAAGAACAGAGCGGGGCAAGGGAAAGCAGGAGATGAGAAAAATATCTGGCAGGAGAGGGAGATCAGAAGGCATTTGCTTGTACGGCAGGGCACCCTTTTTTCTGCAGGAAAGCTAATAGAGCTGATCATGGGGAATGCTGGGCTGCAGATGTTTGGAAAAGAACAACTCCGTGCTTCTGGGATCTCAGCTCAGAAAGTAGTCCTAGAAAGACTCAATGCCACAAAAAATGTTCCTAGAAACCCCAATCAGAGACAGTCCCTGGACTCTGCCCAGATTAAGACAGCTTGAAGACACATGGCTCCAGTTTGGGGGATACACCCAGAGTGGCTGGTGCCTCTCCCAAGAGGGAGAGGCTGAGCAGGCTGTGACAGCACATTATTAATAGCTGTTGCCTTGCAGCACCTGGTAAGTGCTTTGAAGATGCTAGAAACAACCCTACAACCTTGCAGAGAGTTTCCACGGTGAAAATCTGGTCCTTTTACTTGGTATTTTACTCACAAAATAATCTACCCTTTCCAAACATGCCCCCGTCTTTGAGGTACATGTCAGAAAGCACCCAAGTAAGAAAATGCAATACTGTTGGAAAATTCTCATAACAAAATATTTAAGCCTCTTGTTTACTTTCTCATGTTTTCACAATGTGAAAGAATGCCAGCCATGGACCATACAGAAAATTGTTGTGCAGGCATTTTCTCCCACATGTATTTTTTTCCCATGTAACACAGAGAGCTCTTCTCCACATTACCATTATATGTCAGTTAGGGCTGTTTGTGTTAGGGCGGTTTTTCAGTGGGTCAACAAACTTCTCATTTAAAGGGAAACAAAACAAAAACCCAGCAAACCTTATCTAATGAGAATGCATGTGGATGGCTTTATGCCAGAGAACCTCAAATTTTCTGTTTTCTTGCCATTTCTGGCAACTCATTTGCAAGCAAGATTCTTGATTGCTAGTACCACATTAGAGAGCACTGAAGGGGTGGCTACAATGAAACTGGCTGGAAAGAAACAAAAAAACTGTTCCTGATGTAGCATCCAAAGAGACAGAACTGCTAAAAATGGAAACAGGGACAATTACCAGATTATGGATATGTCTTTTCTCACAGGCTTCCCTGGAGTGGGAGCTGCACAAAATCCAGCTGTCCCAGCTTCAACACAGCCTAAAACTGGTCAAAAACACCCTCCTCGTGTCCAAAATCTTTCACTTGCTGCTGAGTTGGTTACGAGACTCATTTTAACATCCTGTTGATTTTTAAAGCACTGCTCAATTTAGTCTTCCATATAGCTAAATGAGGTTTTGGTTCCCTGTTGCCCAGGTCACATTCTGTACTTGGTAGATATTGGGCTACAGCTTATACAGAAACACCGTAGTGCTATAAATCATTAAGTGTCACAGTCTTTTCGTATTATGTCCAGCAGCCCTGGAACATACTGCTTACAGAGATTCAGGAAGCATCAATTCTGTAAATGCTGTCACATCAAGGTTAAAAGCATATTTCAACAATGATTTCTTTTCTAATCCTCATAGTAGTAATTATTTTGGACTTCAATCATAATATGTCCCATTATTTTCAACACAGAGAGCATAGTTTTAGACGCGTATGTGTTGCAGTCAAAGTGAGGTTGCATAAAGTAAAGGGAAAATTTCACATACAACCTGCCATGTAGAGTCCAAGGAGACTATTTCTGAACTGAGAAGATTTCCCCACATTTTCCAGGTCTAGTTTGCATGGAACTCAGAAGCAGCAACTCTCACGGTGCTGCAAGTGTAGAACCTAATATTCACACAGGCAAAACCACCATTTGTCACTGTTCATTGCCAATTCAAATGCATTTCCTGAGACATCACATGAGGTACTAAAAACCCACAGCTATTAACTTATAGACAATAATTACTGAATCTGACCTGAACACAGCATACAAAGTCATAGGACTGCAGATAATCAAATCAGACTTTTCTGTGAATATGGAAGGCAGATATTTCCAAATACAAACCAAGGGTCAGGCTCAGAGCACATGGGAATGATGTAAAAAGAAATTAATGGGAACCAAAGAAAAAGACAGACTACACCCACTCTCCCTTTCATATGCAGATGGATTTTCCAGACATGGGAGCAGCCTCAGAAAGCTACTCGGAGCTACACTCCAGCCTGGGGGCCACAAAGGACAGACTTTGGTCTGAGCTTGCAAGAGGAGTCCACTGCGGGGGACTTCCTTCTTGGTTTGGCTGTGGTGCCAACACACAGGGCTGGCTCTGGCTTATGCCCAGTCCAGGTACCCTGGAATTCAGAGAAGTTTCGACATTTCCCTCACAGGCTTTTGGAAGAAAACTGGAACCCCAAATTCTGAAACACTTGGAACTGCTGCTAGACCTAAGTATTTTTCTTATTAATTGTGGAAAATCACAGCATGTTATCTATTGGCCTTGGTCCAGTAATAACACATTGTGGGCTCCTCTTTGCTGGCCCTGCAGAAAACAGATACCAATGATGTAAATATATTTCCCACTGAAAACACTGAAGATTTTGCCATGAAAAAGTTAAAAATAAAATATTCTGAAAAAGAACTTTGCAAAGGGTAAAATATATACACAGAAAACTAAGAAAAAACATGTAGCATCCCTGCTAAACATGTATTTTCCAACTGAAATGGGAGAAAAGAAAGGAAAGAAAGGAAAAAAAGGCAAAGAAGGGAAAAGAAAAGAGGGGGAAAAAAGAAAAAGAAAAAGAAAAAGAAAAAGAAAAAG